>VXAC01005349.1:703412-744235 GCA_013399225.1 Rhipidura dahli
AAAAAAAAAAACCAAAAAAACAACTCCACACTTTAAAAATGTGGACACAGGTTACGTGATCACTCAGTCACCTAACTGAAATACCTTAACCTAAAGGCTTGCAGGACATCTAGAATTTACTGAGTACCAAGTGGAAAACAGATGGGGATGAACAGACAGGAAAATTTGAAGCTTTCATTAATAATAATAACAATAACAATAATAAATCACTCACGGATTCCTGAATGACTGTGTGTGAAAGTCACAGAATCAGGCGCCTAAGCGCCTTCTCCTCCTGCCCACGCTACACATGTTCAGAGAGCAAAGCACTTTAACCTTCCATGAATTCTACACGTACTTAAGCAATTACTATTGATGGGAGCAGATGCCGTAATGAAGTGGTTACATATGAATTACTCCATGTTATAGACTAGTGAGTAACAACATAATAACTATTTTTCCCTATAGCTATGAGAAACATAATGTCCAAGGTGCAAGCTCTGGCTGTTCCTAGGCACTCAGTACATTCAAATCGTGTTTTAGGTGTCTCCTTCCAACAAGCTCCACCCAAAGAGCCTAAGGTCAATTTAAGGATCAAAATTTGTTTTCCAGCCCACCTTATTATGGAACAGTAACTCCTTATCTTCAGAGTCTACCTTCCTGCCTCACATTTAGCACCCAGAACAGAGAGGGATTCCCTCTATGCACAGCTCTTTTTTTGCAGATGAGCTTTATCTGGCTTTTTCTGCCAATCCAGTCTTGGGCTATATTTGACCAGAGACTACCTGGCTCACAGAGATTTATTCTGGACTCTCTATATATAACTAGCTCATAAGAATCATTATCAACTGGGTTTTGTGCAGTCTTCCCTTTTATAGTTACCATGGGCTAGGTCCCTGGCAGATGTAGAAATCGTGTAACCATCACCTTCAGAAGGAAAATGCTCAGGACCTGGACCATACAAACCAGCTGCAAAGGAAACTAAGTATGCTGGTAGCTGGTTTGAAGAGGGAAACAAAACCTTTCAGATGTTTTACATGTATTTGAGGACAGTCCTATTCATTCCCTCCCTTTATTTACAGAGTACCTATGATAAAGATCTATCTATTATATCTATATAGAGCAGACCTCAACTCTGCTTAATTAATTCCCAGGCCCAGCAAGTACCTCTCTGCACAAAAATCATCCAGGTCTTCGTACAGCCATGATCACTGCACCATTCTCCTTCCATAGTTCACCTGCTTTGAATGTCCTTGGTTCTGTTTGTACAGGAGAAACAACATCAACAACAATATCAGCCATTCTTGTTTATAAGGATTAATACTTTATGGACCAATACAAAGCACCGCAGAGAATTCCACATTCAAATATAGTTCTAACAGAAAAAGAAAAAATCTGTATGTATAAATGAATATTACTGCATTATTGGTTTTTAGAAGGGTGCCTTGTTTCATCCAGAAATAACAGTTTTGGTTGTTTTTCCTTCGCCAGAAGTGTTGGATATCAAGGACACTCAACTACACGTCATAACTAGGAAAGACTAAGAAAGGGTTGCTTCCAACCCTGGCCTTAGAACGGTTCTTATAAAAGTCCAATTATTGAAGAATGCGGTCTGAAACAGCCAGGATCTTACCTGAACCCAAAGTTTTTAGCTCTATCTCCTCTAAAAACTCCAATGTAGCCTTTTCTGGCTTGGACAAAAATAAGTCAGTGTTAGCAAGGACGATCCCTGTCACAGCTGCACCAATGGCTCCAAGGCCAACAGACCACATGCCCATGGTGAAGGTCCCCAAGTCAGCCAGGAAGGACATTTCTGGAAAGAGAAAGAAAGAAAGAACAGTTCTTACACTGGACATCAATGATGCCAGAGGTGGAGGAATTGGATTTAAACAACTAAAAGCTCATGCAGGTATTTTTGGTTTAATGGAGATTATCTGTATATTTATTAATGTACTGAAATGTGTTTTAAAAGATAGAGATCAGTTCTGTGCCTGACCCACATCAAAACTAGGTATTAACAAGATGTTCTTATCCTTCCCTGCCACCAGGCTGACAAAAACATCAATTATTAAAGTGCTCAAATGCAATGAGGAGAAAGATGATCGAAGTGTATGTGTATAATAAAGAGCCTCTAACAATATGACCTGTATGTTAGCCATAATCTAAATTATTACAGGAATACAGCAGTTTCTTTCAAATTAAAGAAGTGTTTGTAGAGTAAATGTTTTACACACACTAATCTATATTAAACAGTGAACTTCACAAATATACTAGAGAGGGCTTGGGAAAAAAGAGATCTAAACCTGCTATATCTGGTTCACCATAACTGATAACCTTTCACATTCCTTAACAGTGCCCCACTGAGAACCAAAGCAGGCACCAAGCCAAGCGTAGAGCTCACGCTTGCAGACAGAAAAATGTAGACTTGCGACTGTTTTATTACCCAGTGATCCAACATTACAAACATGCCTGGGAGAGCACCTTCATTCTCGATGCTAAGTCACTGCCACTCTTGCTAAATCAGAGAGGACAGCAGGAACAAACAGCCTAAACTCACACCCACCAGTGAGAACTGATAGCTTTGCAATGGGAACCATTACATACCAATACTCCAGTGTTAAAGCACAAACCCTGCTTGTGGTTACCGGTGGCTCGAGTTAGGTGGCAATTTTGCTTAACCACCTTCCACAAACCCCCCACAGCCCAATCCTGACCCTTGCAAGTGTTTCACAAGCCTCGAAAGGGCTGACAGGCACCCTCCAGTGAGGCAGTATCAGTTAATGTGGATGCTGGAAATCGCACTTAGCCTTGCCTCATGGACAAAGTTCAACATCCAGCTCTGAGTAATAACTGGTACAAGAGTCACTGGAGTTCTGGCAGTGTAAGAAGTCACTTACATCACAAGGGCTGTAGATTTGCACTCCCACAACTGTAGCATTACACATTATGGAGAATGGATTTTTTTTTCACCAAAAACCCTATTTCCTGATAGAATATTTTGGTGAATATTGCTGTCTATACATACTTTTGTATGGGCAAGATTCCCACCCTAATAAAGGTAAGAAAATATTACTCTTTTGAACTGTGACTGGCAATAACCCAGACATACACATCATCTTTATCCCCACAGCTCTTGCCAGAATTCAGAAACAATTAGGAGTAGCGTGTCACTTTTGTGCCCAGAATTTTCTTTGAGGAAAACTCATTTCCATCCTTAAACCCAGCTCCAGAATACTACTGATAAACAAATACAACATTGGGAAACCAAAAAAAAAAAAAAAAAAATCACATTTTTCTTTTAACAGCAAACTTGGTTTCAAGGGAGGGAGTATCAAGACATCTAGAAACGTAAGTAATCCATGATCCCAAGCAAGAAACAAGGCCAGTTTACACAAACATCACACAGATAAGAGAACAGATCCTACCCTATTTCACCACTTGTTTCTAACCAAGAGAAAACTTCTTTGACCGTATCTGCTTTCTTTACATACTTCTTTCAAACATGAAATCATGTTGGAGTGACATTTTTTTGTATCTGCCTCTGACACCTATCAGAGCCCATCCTGACCCCAGCCTTTGGAATGATGCAAATGTAATAATGCAGCAATATCCTCACATTAAGACTTAAAATCTCTGTGGTATACCCAAAAGGCTATAGCTCTGCTCCCTCCCAGAGTCCAATTACTCAACTGTTCTTTGGATTTCAATCTCATCAAGTTAAGAAGTGATTTCTTCTTAACTCATAGTTATAGGGGGATGAAGGACCCAAGTATTACTTCCTTGTGCACATCATTTGTGTACAAAAATGTTGCAAAATTTGTGGCAAGTGATTAATGAGTAGTTCTCACACAGCTTTTTATTTTTATTATCATAAATAGCATCTCAAAGGCAGCTTCCAATCAGTGGTCATTGATCCAGGAGATCATTAAGCTTAGTCAACACACCTCTTCAGTTTAGTTGGACTCTTTGGTCCCTACACAGTGACAAAAAAAACACCCCAATTCAAATACATTAATTTTTTGCTGTTTCTATAAATAAGAGAAAGGAAAATGCAGCTCTGCAGGGTGATACCTGAATTCCTCCCCTGCTAAGCAAACACCATAATGAGCCACTTTGAAAAATATGCATGGGAAGCAGCAGGCATGATTATTAAAACATTTGCTAACAAGACAGGCTGAGCCCTGACACATCATGTCATTGAACCCCAAGTGGAGAGACTGACTGGAAAACAGCTGAGCATTTGCAAGTAGCAGCTTCATTTCTGGTTAGTTGCTGTTTATTAAGGAAATCTGAAGCTCAAAAGGACTTCACAACCCTCCCCCCTGCCTTAAAATACAAACAACTGCCTTGTGGTCAAGTTTTTAAACACCGATCAGCAATAAGAAGACACAAGAAAGCATCCCATAAACCATAATCCACGCCAAGAGACAGGACAGCATCCCACAAGGCTTCAGCAGGGGTGCAGCACTCACCAGAACCCACGCAGGCTGTGTGAGCATCGGCCACCAGCAGCTCCCGCAGGCGGGCGGAGGCAGGAGACACAAACTGCACTGCCCAGCTCGGGTGCGAGGGGCAGGGCTGGGGAGGAGCCCAGCTCTGGAGCCTCTGGCTCTGCAGGAGCGAGCTCTGCTGTCTCTGCCAATCCTGCCCAGCCACCCCGGGGTGATAAAACCAAGCACGGCTGTCCAATCCAGGGCAAGGCTCATTTGTAGCTATCTTAATCATTTTACCTTTTTTTTTTTTTTTTTTTTAAGTCAACACATGGTTACCCTTTTTATGGGGTGGGTAGATACAGGGAACAGGAATTACAGAAAGCTTTTCTCAAGCTGGGAACACAGCACAGAACTTGAAGATCTGCATGATAAGCCATGCTCTTCTGTAGAACTGGGCATTTTTACAAGTTACGTTTTCCCTATGTTTCAGCCTATTCTACATCTAACCTATTCACACATGTGCACTGTATGCCAAAACAATACAAACAACCCTGGAAACACTTAAAAAGCTCATCACAATGCACAGTATTAGGAAAAAAATAGCATAGAGGCTGTACTAGTGAACTAACCCAGTGTTTCTATGCTCAGTTACCTGCTTTAGTGCCAACATCCATTTGCTAAAAAGCATAATTTTCTCGGGGACTATCAGATGTTCAATCTCTCAAGTCTGCTAATACTTCCACAGAAGAATGAACGCTCCTCTTTAAACAGCAGAGGGCAAAGAAAAAAAGGAAAAACATCTTTTTCTGTGTCTGTTTTTGTGGTGACCACGAGAGATCTACAAAATAACACTGCATTATTTTATGGCCTGTCAGTACTCAGTTAACCAGAATTTAAACAAGATTACTCTTAATCCTGTTTTAAGTGCCAGTGGATGGTCTTCACTTTTGTCAAGACATGGTTTTCTAGATGTCTCATTTCCCTCCCACCCACAACCATTAAAAAAACTGTAATTCAGAGGACAGCTATCATTAAACATTTATTTTAACAGTGTAAACAGGACCCATTTCAGCTGTGTCCAAAAAAAAAAAAAAAAAGCCTGTGTTGTTTTCAAGATGTCAATAAGACTCAGAGTAGCAAACAGATTTACTTACATACTTTTCCTAAAAAGAAAACAGTCTTAGTGGGACTGCACTAGCAAATACTCTCTAGCCTGAAGCAGCTTTGACCATTGTTTGTTCTTCCTTTCTCTCCCACTCCAGCTTCCCAAGACATTCCATATCAAGCCTAAAAATGTTTCCAAGCTTTGTCGGAACTTGCGTATCCCCAACAAGTTGAACTGATTTTTTATGAGACATTCTGCCCCCTCCCCCAAATGAGTCATGATTACAAAATATCTTTGTAAGCTAACTCCCATAAAGAAAATTTACAATTCACAATAACCTGGTAACATGCTCATCAAGACTTCATGAGCTTTTAAACACCATTAAGGATTACAAAATACAGCATCCTGACAGAACTTCAAACTCAGACCTGCTTGAAGCAAGGCTAAGTACTGGAGAAACTTAGGAGGTCTCTTCCAACTTAAACTGGCCTGTTAACACCAATATCAATACACAGAGAAGCCTCCTAACGTTGCTGGTAGCATGAATGTCATTTTCACAACACAAGGGATGTTTTTCCTTTCTTTTTGCCATTGTAAAGACCTAACAAACCATTCCTTGTGTCAAGAATAACAATCATCTTTTTAGGTTTCTTCCCAATCCATGCACGGTTCACTACTGAATTCCGTGCTCTTGGCTGTAGCTGTAGAGCAAGTTGCTGTGTCAAGCAAACAAACCACACTCCTTCCTTTGAAAGGAAGTTAGTTGTTAGACCAAATAATCGCTCCCATTCTCAGACTCTTTTGAAGAAACCCAACATCTCAACAAGATTTTTCATTTGAGCAAGCAAGAGCAAAGAGCTCTGGCACACCACTTTGGAAATCTTCCATCTCTCTTGTATAGAGAGGGAATAGGCAGCTAGATACTGTGTATGGAAAAATTCAGATCTCTGATCAGTCAGCAAATGGATACCATGGAGATGGGAGATATTTCATGGAGCATGGAAGTGCAAAAAGTACCTATTTGAAGATAATACAGGATGAAGTCACTGCTTGGTCTGCTGGTGATCCAGAGCAGGAAAGCTGCACCCTGTGTCAGTCTGCAGAGGTGGGGGAGGAAACGGAATACCAACAGACCCACTAATAATACAAATCAGCATTCACTGAAAGCACAGAAGGTGCTAGGCAGCAAGTGATCCCTCCTGTTCCCATCCAGCAGATCCAAGAATTTTAAAGTCCAGCAGATTCAACCTTAAATTAAGATTTTCCCACCTTTTGGGGTTTTTAAGCCTTGCTTATATTCTAATTTTCACAGTTCTCACACTATGCAATTAATAACCGCAAAATTGCTACTAAAAGCAAAGACACAAGAAAATGGACACGTTTCAACTGCACCCCAGACAGCAGGGGAGCTCTATGCATAAACGAGGCTGTAACACATCACCATACACCCAGCCAGTGCAGAACAATTTCCCCACAGCCTTGCTTCCCCTTTCATCCATCGCCTGCTGTGAACCAGGTCTGATGGGAACAGTGCCCCTGTGATTGTAAAAGAAAAGGCTGGGAGAGCTCCAAGCTGCTCCTTCGAGCAACTCAAAGGTGGATTTCCTGAGCTGTGCAATTGCACCCAGGACCCAAGCAGCGCATCACGAATGAAATGAGAAACGAGTCTCTTCGTCCTTCACGGATCTTGCCGTGTCTACTTACACACGGTAAGTTTGCCAAGCAAGCAGGGATCTCTCAAAGCGTTAAACTACGAGGGCAGGCATAAGCAGGATTTCAAACCTCGACAGCTCAGGGTAGGCAGCAGCGTTCCGATGGCGAGAGCCGCGGGGGTCCCCGGCCGCCCCTCGGTGCTCAGTAGCCGGCGATCGCCGCCGGCGCACTGCGGCTGCGACCCGGGGACCAGCGGGGAGGGAAAGAGCACCCCCGTGGAGGGACAGCCCATGGGAGGGACAGCCCGGCCCCGGGCGGCACGGCGCGATCCCGTGGGCCTCCCGCCCGCCGGTCGCCCACTCCGCGGNGCACTCACAGCGCCGCCGCTCCCGGGCCGCGGCCGCCGGCACCGCCCCCGGAGCTCTCCGCGCACGCACTGCTGCCGGCAGCGCTCGGTGCCCTTCGGCCCGGCGGCTCTGCGCCGGTGCGGCCAGCGGGATTATCCCCGCCGTTAGCGGCTGGAACGGATGAAAGCCTTCTGTTCCCTCTCGGAACCCATTGTCCTCTCTCCGGGGCTACTGTAGCTTTTGACTAAGCAAAGAAAGAAACTAAATACGTTATGAGATACAGGGCTTAAATATGCAAGACAAAAAAAGCACCCAACCCATAACGTCCTAAATCCAAGAATGTACTGAGCTTATCATTCAAGTAATCTGATTAACGGGGCACTTAAAATGTTTGCATATATATTGCATTCAAGAATATACTTGCTCAGATAAGCCAGCCAATAACATGTCACAACATCCTTTAACAAACATGCTCTTCAGATGCTTGTGGTCGTTAGGCACTATTCCAACCACAAATTCAGAGGACTTGCCTTCACTACCTTGGGACTATTTCCTGAGGTCTCCTGTTAACCTGGCACCTAAAATCACCCAAAAAACAGCCAAAAGAAAAACAAACAAAAAAAAAAAGGTAGTATCAATGACAGAACAGTCTGGTCGGTAAACATAACAGTAGCTAGAAGAATGAACCTAACTCTTTCGATGGTACTGGAGCGTCTATGTTCCACCAGCCACTGGTTTTCATCACGTTCCAAACTTAACTAGACAAAATGGGCTTCTCTTATTATTCTGCTCCTACAGCAGAGCAGGAGCACAACAACAGCCATGTGCCACCAGAAAGCCACATGGAACAGCAAGTTCTGCAAGACAGAGCCTATTGCACCATGTTGCATTGCACATGTCAGACTGGCATCGGCTGAGGTAGTTGCACCGAAAAGATTTTGGGTCTTTTTGCCCAAAATTGTGGTAGTTATGATTTTATCTATACACATTCTTTTAGAAATCAAATTGATTATAAAAAGCACTAAAGTCACTTGGTTTTAGCAGCAATAAAAAATAACCTAAGCAAACCTCATGGCAGAAACAGCATTACCAGACTGCCTGAAAAAAATGGGGAATTTAGAACGATTGAGAATTTGTGGCTGTGGTTTTTTCTGGGAAATACATGAAACAATATCTCTGCTTTTTCTCCTCAGTCAGGGAAGGTTCTCTGTCAACACCAAACATAATATGCTGAAGTGACTTTGTCATTTTTTTAAATGTAATCAGCATTAGAATATGTGTATTGCCATGCTGACACAGCAATCTTTGAGCAAAAAAATGACAGGCAAATTTTGTCAGCCATCATCATTTAATTAAAACCCTAATTTCTGCAAGCTGTCGACATTCCTTTCTTCTGAATTTTACCATGGTTGTGCACCCAGCTGACAACATTTGGCAATGGTAGAATGACAGCTCCATTATTTTTGTTTCCATGGTTAGCACACTAAATGAACTTTTTTCTTAATGATACTTCTGCACATTACACCTCTAACAACCCAGCGGCTGGCCTTCACAGTTTCAAGGTAGCCAGTATTCCTGAGGAGGAAAAAAATCCCCAACTGTCAAAAAACGAAAATATCCATTTATTCTTTTCCCTGGGCAGGAGTCCATGACAAGGCACCAGGAGAGAATAACAAGCAGTTAACCTCAGAAGCGACTCTGACTTCATGTGTCCCTATTGTGTAAAAATGTTCCAAAAAATGCAGAAAAATCTGAGCCCACACATTCAGATTCCATCCAGGAATACCATCCTACTTTACAAAGCAGCAAAATCCTTTAAATGCATGCACACATCTAAGAGACACAAAACTCAAAGAAACACGGTCTAATGAAAATACTGGAATGTACCCACTCCTCCAGAAAAGCTTGCTTTCTTTGAAAAGTTACTGTGTTGCATCAAGTGGAGTTGCAGCAGCCATTACTTTGTCCTTAGACTGTCCTTGCTTTCAGTGCTCCAGAAAAGAAGTGAAATTTTGTCAGGAAAGGTGTATGGGAATTTGTTTTCTTTGGTTTTCTGGTTTCCCCTCTTGATAAAATCGTATTACGATTGATCTATGATAGTTTAGCTTTTCCATACACCTTTTCAGATGTTATTCACATATTCTCCCTCTTACAAAAAGAGACTAATAAACTCTCTAACACACACACACATGAACACATTTCACAAAGCATCAGACATCATTATTTAATCTTCAGCTCCCCAGGTTCTGAACAGTGTTCTTAAAAAGCACATTCAGCCCTTCTCTTCCTGCCTTCATAATTCAGTTTTATAGCAGTGAATGAGGAGAATCAGCCTGTAAACTGCTTGTACATCAGTTAATTAAATTTCCCTGGCATGCCTGTGTGTAAGTCAGAATGCACTGTATCAGTAGCTGTGCTAAAACATGATCTAGCATTACGAAACTTTCAATTCATGTACAGAATGACAAAGCTGTGTGTTATTTCAGGAGTTATTTTTCTTGTTGGATCATGCTTCTATAGATCAGCATTAGACCAAGGGCATTGTTAGACAAAGGGCTTCTATTAAACAAGCTGTCTTTTCTATGAGGAAACAGATCATCTCTAAAGCAGCAAGGAAAGACAGTGGTGGACTAAGGCAGGATCTGGATCCTAGGTCCATAAAAGGATTTCCAGACTAATTAAGATTTTAGATACCAAGCCAATAAGATTAGATGTAGACATTAAAAAAAAAAAAAAAAAAATGCAGCTTGAACTTTTCACCTATGTGCTACTAAAGGCAAACCCACACAGATGCAGACTGACGTAGATCTCTGCTAGGCCAGGCAAAAGCTGTCTCTTGTTTGGGGGCTGTACAGTGACATGCACTCATGTAGTGGTGTTAACCTCATCCTCAGGAAATAAATGCACCAGTCTGCCCAGACACAGCATCTCAGATTTATCTTAGCTAAGATCACAGTGCAGTAGTCACAGAAGAAACCAAAGGAAATGCAGGTCTTTTGAAATTAGTCCATTCACATAAGCAGTTCACAGTGGGACACCAAGAAGAGATTGGTGCAATACCCTCCATCTGGACAAGAACAGGAAGAAAGAATTAGTAAGTCTTTTCAGCGGGTATACAGATTCTTATAACAAATCTCTTTTGCAATAGCCTAATAAACACTGAATCACACAAAAGCCTACCATTTACAAGACAAAAGATAACCACGGCATTTGAAAAGTGCAGATGAGGACATCAGTCCTCCCACTGTCCTTCAATCTTTAAATATCTTTGTGTTAGGTAAGTGTAATTACTAAGTGTAAGCAAAACAGAATCTGTGGTCTATAGTTTGCCTGTCTCCTGTTTACTGCAGTGCTACAAAAAATGTCACTCTGTTTTTTTCAGTATTGTCATATTAGGTAGGACACTGAAGACCAGTTAAAAAAAGTTATTTTTAATGGCTATTCAAGCCACTAGAATAGGGATCAAACCTCAGACTCTACAAGCAAAACCAGACTCTTGAACATCCCAAATTACCCATAAAGTTAGCACTGCCCTTCTGCTCTTAATATTTAAAATCTGCGAGAAAAATTCCATGGCCACTTTTGCTAAAGAACATCCACGTTATAAAACCAAAACAGGCCTGGTATTAGAGGTGTTGATGCCAGTGTGGGTCATTTTGACAGAACATGGCTAGGAATCAAAAATACATGCCAACAAGCCTCAGTTCCAACTCCTGGTGGCAAGGTTGTAATGAGTAGTTAGGCACAGTAAACTTCTAATCTAGCAGAGCTACAGCCACTCTCTCTAACCATAGCCTTAGAGTTAAGCTCTTAATCCTCTTACTACACTGAGCTATTTGTCTGTGTAACTTTCTTCTGCTAGACCAAAACATGTGTTACTATCAAACTGAATTTCAACACTGCATATCTGTATTTTGTGATAGTATTTGTTCTTGGTCTTTATACAACATCAGCCTAGCAAGGGCCATAAACTATGTATTTCATATTTTCAACAAATGGTTTCTGTTTAATTCTTGGTGAACTTTCTTTTTAAGAGGTTGTGCTCTCATGAGCACAACTCTTATGGGCATATGGATAATTTTCATGTTGCCATTTACCATCTTTACATAACTTGATCACAACAGCTTGAAAGAAAAGCAATATAACAAAGCATCCAATGCACAATCATAGAGTATCTGAAATGAATGGCTCTAAATAATGACTTAACCTGATAAGGGTGAACATCATGGAGAAATGCAACAGAAAAGACGTTCTACTTACTTAGTAAGGTACATTTCAAGGCCACAGCACCCCTTCTGCAAGTCGTATTTCCAAAACATATGGGTTTACGTGCCTGTAATGGGAATGTGGAAGACTTCTAGCAGAATACATAACTAAATAATGATCAGCCTTTCTTCCTAGAACCAAATTGTACTCAATAATCCTTCCTCGTGACTGGTTTAGTCACCAATCTAGAACTAAAAGATTGCAAAGATATTGTTTAGATTTTGCCTGAATGTTTTGTTTGTTAGATAAGGCCTGATAGATTGTAATTGGTTTGAGGAATGTTAAAAAGGCTTTTTTTTGTCCATGTTAAAAAAACCAACAAAACATTAAGATCACCTTCTGTTAGTAATGTGTTTAAGTGTACTTTCTTTCAAGCATTTCTCCCCACACCCATTTTGTTCACATCCACTGTAATTTTTTTCCACTGTATAAACTGTCAAGCAAAGTTAAGTGTAGCACATACTTAAAATCATTGTGTCAGGGGTAAAAACCCAAGAATTTTTGGTTATTTCATTTTGCTAAATTAACAACAAGCATAATTTTAATGCATTTTGTATCCTGTTCTAGTATTTGGGTGATAAGCAGGTGACAGTGGGACAGAATGATGTGTGGTATCAAACAGGTGTGCTGATTATGCTAAGAACTTTCAAGGTTGCCATTTGCTATGCTGCACTACAAGCCAGCCTTTTAACAGGGGTTGCTCGTTTGTATCTTGCAGGTTAAGATTGGAATGCAGGCTTTTGGGAGGAAAAGGGAGGTTGCTTAGGTAAAGGGGAGTGGTAAGGCTAATTCCTTTTCAAGCCACAACTATCCAGGAAATGATCCATGTCATTGCCCATTCCTGTGGTTTTATTACAATCCCAGACCAGTCACAAAAAAACAAGTTAGCACCCTGAGATAATTTGGCAAATGATTTTCTGCCTAGGCCAGCTATTGTTCCAATAACAGACAACCTGCAGAGGCCATGGTTAACTGAAATTGGAAAAGCTCTGGAGAACAGTTCTTGAAATTTTTATCCATTTACAGTTTCTCATGTGTAGTAAGATAAAGATTACAGACCCAAAAAGTTTATGTGATATGAATTAAAGTCACTTCACCTGGAAGATGACAGGTGAAAAAAGATGACTAAAGATATACCAAGCCAGATGAGCAATGCCCTAGATGCTAAATAGGGAGACAGTGAAATTCACAAAGAATTCTGAATTGTAGCCATTTGACTCACATGGAAACCATTAGTTGGGTTCTTGTTGAACCAGGGGAAGCCCAAGGTAAGCACATTACAGATGACTCAGAGGAGTGGCTCTGAACTGAAGCAATTTCTAAAGCACACAGATGCCAAATGCGACCCTATCATCAAATGCCATAGGTTGAGCTTAGGATAAAATACAGAATAAACAGGAAAAATCATGTTTCCCCTTTAATTAAGATGGTATTCAGGCTTACCCTAATGAGTTCATTTTTAATAATTTCCTTTAACTATTGCTATTAAACTATCCAGCTTATTAAGAACCACAGAACATTACAGATCTAAATGACTGCCTAACAGCTGCAAGCAGTTCATTAGGCACCTACAATCAAGCTTTTCTCTCACAGGAAGAAGGCATCAGTAACTACCCTTCCATTAATCTTTCTCAGAACAGTAGCAAATTACTCACATACTAAAATTCACTGAGAGGTTACCCTTCCTAGGACAGCATCTCTTCTATATGCCTCTGAGGGACTGTTGGACTAAGAGGCCCAACATAGCTTTTTTTAGAAATGTTTTTGTTAAACAATTAGCAAAGCTATACGGTATCTTCGTGCTGTTACTAAAGAAACTAAATCGGTGTCTAGAATCAAGACACACATGGCTATTAATGACATCCTGATCACTATGTCCTTCATACTACTAGGCAGGCCATCTCTCAGAGAAAGTGATAACATCACTGTGACCATATTTTTGGTCTTATCTGATCATTTGCCTTAACCACCCTATGATTCTTTTACGCTACACCCTGCAATTTCTTTCTGGTATTCTCTACCTGCATTTCTATTCCCAAATTTCATAATGTATTAAATAATTACTTCATGTCACTCTATAAATAGAGCACCTGAACAAAATTAATGACCCATGGGAAAATTTTTGCTAGCCCAAGTAAACAGGGATTGTTTGAAGTTTTAATAAATATAAAAACAAATACAAGCAGTTCACAAAATGACCAGTTCTTTAAACAGGACTTAAGTAGTTACACTTCAAAATTCAGCGCTAATGAAAGCTTCTAAAGACCATCTTCATAGTAGTCAGAAAATTCATAAATATATAACAGGGCTTCATAATCACAAAGGTGAGTCGAAACAAACTCCTTAAACAACACAAAAACAAGCTGAGTGCATAAAGAAGGGAAATGAAGAACAACCAAAATCTAGTACTTAATTTAATAAAAATGCTTTTAATATAAATCTGAATACAAAAATAACCAAAACAGTCATCATAAACAAATCCTCAAGGTTTTCTCTTATCAGTTCCCTGACAGTTTGGCAAGAGCTTGTTTTCTCTGTTCTGCAGTCATATACTCACAGGCTTCCAAAATATTTACTATAATTAAAGTCTGTTGAACTGTTTTTGCTTTTACCCATATTCTTCCATTCATTCCCAGCACCATCTCAAATGGGTACAACTGTGACAACTCCTGAATTATTTCACATTTGGGAGCCAAGAGCCTGTGAACAAGACCAAAAAATGTCAGAGGAAGAAGTGCTCACACTTACAGACACGACATTGTTATTGACCAGTAACTGCAGCAGTACTGCTGTTATTGGAGCTATTTAAAAAACACTAAAAGATGATCAAGTTGCATATACATCCAAAATAGCAATACAGTATCAGATTTTTAAGGCTCCTCTCATATAAAATACATGTACCTAAAAAATAAAACAGCTATAAATTTAGTTATTTTTTTCTCATTAGATTCAGAAGCAATCCCTGACAAATTTAAAGTGAATTGATACTTTTACAACAATTTTAGGATCTAATAAATTCTAAAAGTACACTGTTTGACAAAATGACATTTTTGAAGTGCTATTTATAAAGCTGACAGCCCAAAGGTGTCTTTTAAAACAGGACTTCCCTTCTACTTCAGGAAACAATATTAGCAGCAATAAACAGACTACTTCATTTTTATTAGATGACAGCATACTAAATACTGTTATATGTCTAGGATTAAATCAAGCTAGAACAAGTATTCACAAAAGCTAAAAGCATATCTAGATTTAGCAGTTTACTTGTATTATGCTGTTATTTTTTTACTTGCATACAGACAAATTTGGAAAACAGAACTGCTGCAAAGCTTTTTGTATCAGTTCACACTGACTTCTGATAGGGCATATAAATCAGACAATTATAGGTTTGAAAGAGCTCCTCTGCACCTCCAGACTGCTTATCCAAAGAACAACAAAAACAAACAAAAAACTCCACCCAGAAAGCAACAACAAAGTTTGACTATTGTTTATCCCTGTAATCTGGTATTCTTTGATACTCACAAAAAGAATCTTGTATTTACATCAGTATAAGTAACTATAAAGTTCACAATACACTTAAAAGTTTATGAAACAGTTCCTGGATTAATGTGTCAGTTTTAAACTAAAAGCCTACCGTTTTTTTATCTGTATCTTTATTTTAATGCAATTTTATTTTTTCTTTGGAAGTCATAAAATATTGTGTACTGATGTGCAAAGACCCCTTTAATCTGCTGTCAGCCAAATGTATGCCCTCCACTACCCCATTAAGCAGAAAAAGGACAGTAAGCATTGCCAAGTTTTAAACTCCAAGGTAGTATGCACAGACCTGAAACACTATCCTGAATGTCTGATTTCCCAAGATCACTAGTTTATTTTCCATACTGCCTTGGCAACCACATCACTTTTTTAAACAGGTCATGCAACACCATACAAAAGAGCTTTTAAGAGGAAGAAGAGTTCTTCCTTCTTAAGAGGAAAAATAAACTTTCCTTCAAGGTCAATATCCATACTCCATTCAGTAAAACTGGTTTAAATGCACTGTAAGAATTACATTGCATTCAATGTCTCATTTACCAAACTGCCCACACTGCTCAAAGGAAATAGTTGTGGGAATCTTACCCACCATATTACACATGAGAATGACTACTTACATTTCTTAGTACTTACTTTCTTATTAGACCTAAAGAAACTTTAAAGAGGAAGCCATCTTGTCCAATTACTCCCATTCCACTTGACTTTCCACTGCTGTCTATACAAACCATCTCTGGTTCCATGTCTTTATTTGCTACAACGAACTGACCATAAACAAGATCTCCCACCTAAACAAAACAGTGTCAAAAAGAAAAAGTAACAGAGGAAATCATAGTGCACATCTGTAACAATTGATAAATATCCTCTAGTGAGGCCACAAAATAGTTTTAAAACAATGGGGATACAAAAATGAACTGATATACTAGGAATTTTAATTTTCTCCACTTCTACTAGAGACAGCACCCTCCACAGACAATTATCGTGTACCCCTACTGGAATTTGTAAGATAAAGGGACAAAATTTTATTTAATGGGGTTAAATAACTCTGTTCTTTTAAAATACCAAATATTAACTCCTATTTCTTCAGGTTTGAGGGATATTAAAAACCTAAGCAATCTGCTCTTATAATCACTTAGTAGGACAACAATAAAAAATATCACCCAAACCTATTCTGTTTTTCTTTACAGTTCATTTTACGTTCTGGTAATGGCGTTTCATCCGAGTGCAGAAACTGTGGCATGCATGTGCCACACAGCCTTTCACAACAGTGCTGTTAAAAACCCCACAAAACTAACATTTTCCATCAGCATCACATGGCATAAAAGCTTGCTTTAAAACCTTAAAGTCGGACTGCTCTTTTGGATGCACATTACTCATGAACTGCATCTGCTGCTGGCAAATGAAAACATGAGGGGAGCCGCCAGCCACCTGAGAGAGAGCAAAGCACTACTTACAGTCCTAAAAACCTCAGAAAGCCCGCGGCCTAATGGTGCAAAACCCTGCGAGGAGGGCCAAGGCGCAACCATGACAACAAGACCTGCACGCCTCCTCTAACATGCGGCTTATACAAACACTTCCACTAAGAAAAGCTACTGAAACGCAACAGAAGCGCCACCAAACGACGTGTCTAAAGCGTAACCGCAGGGCACCCACCTGCACGTTCGGCCTGTTCCTCTTTGTGGCGCCTTCGAAGGCCAGGTAGGACAGGGACGCCGGCTCGCTGCCGCCCACATCCAGTCTGAACACGTCCCCCGCTTTGACCGTCACGATCCCTATAACGTGGTCGCCCTTCACTGGCACGTACTGCAGCAGGGGAGGGGGACAGAGAATCAGGGGAGCGCGGGCGGGACGGGGGCTCACACACATCCACACACACGCGGACGCCCGGGCCCCGCCGCGCCCGTACCCGCTTCTGCTGCGAGTCCACCCAGTAGGCGCCGCCGCCCGCAGGCCGNGGGCCCCTCGGCCCCGGGGCGGCTGCGCTCTGAGGCCCTGCGCGAGGCGCTCGCGGGGCGCCAGCGACACCCCGCGGCCGGAACAGCCCCGGCCGGAACAGCCGCGCCCGCCCCCGTTCGATCCACGAACCGCTGGAGCCGGCTCCTCACCGCTCACAGCGCCTCTGCCAGCTGCCTTTCCTCCGGGCAAGCAGCCCTTCTGCAGCCTTCCACTGCTGCCAGGGAGCGGCCAAGATAGTGTCAGTGCACTGAAGCGTTGAAAGCAATAAACACACTGAGTTAATTCTTCCAGCTGCAGTTACTTGTAGGGCTTCTTAATACCCGATTAGAAGCTGACAGTAGAACAAGCAAGGTTAAATCTGAGGTGATCGTCAGCCAAGGAGTTTGGCAGGGAGGAGAAAAGATCATGTCGGTTATGAAGGGAAACTGCTCTCAGAGAGACGGCATTAAAACAGTTGGAAAGGATCACAGTGGGTCATCTGGTCCAAGCAGGGTCGCTCAAGAGCACATTACACAGAATGCATCCAGACAGCTCTTTCATATCTCTAGATAACAGACTGCACAACGTCTCTGGGCAATCTGTTCCAGTGCATAGTCACCTGCACACAGTAAAGTTCTGCCTCGCGTTTACACAAAACTTCCTATGCATCAATTTCTGCCCATTGCCTGATGTCCAAGTGGTTGGCACCACGGAGCAGAGTTGGCACATCCCCTTCAGGTATTTATACATACTAATGAGGTCCTCTCAATGCTGAACAGGCTCAGCCCTCACAGCCTTGCCTTGTAAGAGAGATGCTCCAGTCCCTCAGTAATCTTCACAGCCCTCTGCTGGACCCATTCCAGGATCTCCACGTCTCTCTCGTACTGGGGAGCCCATAACTGGACGCAGCACTCCAGGCAGAGCCTCCCCAGGGCCAAGCAGAGGGGCAGGACCACCTCCCTGACCTACTGGCAATGCTCTTCCTCATGTGCCCCACGACACCATTGGCCTTCTTGGCCACAAGGGCACTGCTGGTTCATGGACAGCTTGTTGTCCACCAGGACCCCCAGGTCCTTCTCCACAGAGCTGCTCTCCACCAGCGGAGCTCCCAGCTTCTCCCAGTGCTCGGGGTTATTCCTTCCCGAAGGTGCAGGACCCTTCATTTGCCCTTATTGAATTTCAGATTCTTCTCTGCCATCTCTCCAGCCTGTCGCGGTCTCTCTCAAGGGCCACATAACCCTCTGAAGTCTCGGCCCCTTCTCCCGGTTTTGTGCCACCAGTGACCTTTCCGAGCAGGCCCTTTACCCCTCCCACGGCCTCCCGCGGCTGGCGCTGGGGCCCGCTGCACTCGCGGTGCTGTTGCGGGGCAACCCCGCGCGTTCGGCGGTGCCGCAGTCGCAGCCGCGGGGCCGGGGCCGGGCGGTCGGAGCGGGACGGGACAGGCCGGGGGCTGCTCTCCGAGGGAAGGCGAGCGGCTACAGCGCAGCCCCGCGGCGCCAGAAGGGCAGAGACATCACTGGGTCCCAGTGACTGTCGCGGAGCCTGGGGCGAGGCGGGGTAACGTGCCAGGCCCTCCCAGGGCTCCGAACACCAGGCGCAGGGATAAGGAGCGGGCCCACCCCGCCTGGACCACAGGGAAAGAGGAGAGGCCTCGCCTGCTCCTAAATGTGCCCGGGTCAGAGGTCGCGGGGGAGGCTCCGGGTTAAGAGGGTTGGCCCCGGTAAGGTCAGCCCGGAACGCGGAGGGTGGGACAGGATTCGCTGCTGTGCAATGTCCGGGCTCTCTGCCCTGCCGGGCCACGGCTGCCCCACACGCATTCAGGCCCCTTGACAACAAAGAAAGCGTTGTGTTTACTTAAACCGAGCTAGTAAAGTGTATGCACATGGATCTGTGCCTTTTGTAACTATGGAGTGAGTGCTTTAGGCCCTAAAGGTAGCTTTGACAGTTCAAACTGAAATCACCCCTAGTCGTTCTCAGAACTATTTGCCTGTTGTTCAGATATCTGTGTAGAAATTTTCTATGTCCTGTTGTGGTTTTCAAGGTTTTTGGGTTTTTGTGTTTTTGTTTTTGGGTTTTTTTTAATGATGCAGACCTTGAATTAGTAGCCTATTTCCAAATAGTTTATGAATTATCCATGTCCATAAAGTAAGGTGGGGTTTGAACACTTTTTTCTGCAGTGATTGGTATAACTGTCCCGTCACTGAAACTTTTTAGAACTAAGCCACTATTAAATAACTTTCTTGTATAAATTGCTAGCTTAGTAAAAAGTAGTGTCATAGTCAGTGTTTGGTGCCTGAAGCAAGAATTTTTAAACCCCCTAACTTAATTCTGACATTGTTGTCTAATATCTGTCAGTTTATTGTCAGTAGGTTTGGATGGAGTCTCAGTATCTGAAGCAATGCCTGGGAAGTTGCTTGACGAAGGGACTGGCAGAGGTTGTAGAGCATCGGCCAGCAGATCCCATTGAGTATCTTGCACACTGGATTTACAATTACAGAAGAAACTTAGATGAAGAAAAAAAGGTGGATCCAACTTAGACAAAAAAGATTGCTACGATATAATTGATGCTATTTAATATGTCTTTCATTTTTATGTTTAATTGATCCTGTGTTACCTCTGAAATAGAGAATGCTGGAGAGAGCTGAGCTGGAACAAGAACGGGAGGCAGCCATAGCCGAACTTGAAAGGTTAAGAATCCAGGAAGAGGAGCGGAGACTTGAAGAAGAACGTCAGGTTATTATTATTTAATAATAGATAATTCTAAGCAGCATATGGTGCTGTGGCATCTTGGAGCTCTTTGTGTACTTCTAATAGCTGTATAATGATTTTGGTTAAGGTGACATAATGCAAGTGTTTTAATCTTACTTTTCTGAGTAAATGAAATTATTAGTCAGCACATGGGTAGGAAAACTTACATACTAGGCAGTAAAATGTTATTTAAAAAACGAAGTCTGTTAAGGTAAAAAGGACTTAGGTGAGAAGTAACTGAAAATACTGTTTGGGCTTATAATATGAGAAATAAATACAATGTCTGTGTTTCTAGCCATTCTTTATAAAGGAGTCATGTGAACTCAGTGTTGTTGTGATCTGACTGGATTGTTTTGTATGGCTGACTTCATGATGTTAAAATCAAAAGTTTAATTTTACATTTATGCTGCTCACATTAAGCCCACCTCTAATATAAGATGCATTCATTTTATTTCACTTGCACTTGTAAAATTTGTAATTTACTAATTTGCAAACCAAAAGTAATGTGCTTAAGTGTTTCATGACTGATGTAAAATAGTAAATGAAAAGAACAAGATTGTGTCTAGGGATAATTCACAAAGCATTAAATAAATCATTTCACATTTCACATTTCACTGTGGGAAAGATGTTGCACAATACTCACATTAGATACATTTTTTTTTAACCTAACTCAGTTTTGGCTGTAGTCAAATACTTGGGTAAGTTTTGATTTTATGAACCAAAAAGGAATAGAAAGCCATGACCATACTTGTAACTGCTCACAAAATGCAAGAGCAAACAGTATTCTCTAGTGTTGTTGAATGTAAATACTTAGATCATGAAGTTTCTGAAGTTTTGATGTAATAGGACTTATGTTCACAATTAATAAACAATTAACAAATAACACTTCCTGTTAGATATTTCCAACTGTAAATACTAAAGGTTGCTGATGGACGTGATTAATGTTAATGACATTGCTTGCCAAATTTTTCTATAGATCTGATTCTATATTGATTCATCCATCTGGCTAGCTATTGATAGGAGATAACTAATGCAAACTGATAAAGAGCATGTATAATGAGACAGTATCTGAAATGTGTATACTAACTTCAGTTAACTGGTTCCTCTTCCTCTTGGTAGTGAAACCTTTTTATCCATAAGAGTCTCAAAACATTGAAAATGTTCAACCAGATGATACAGAAAGGACTTTGTTATTGGCATAACATAGCAGTTATGTTTTATGCTTACTTTTTATTTATGATTTCAAATATGAACCACATTGTAAACAATGTGGTAAAAAAGGTAAATGTGGGGGTTTTTTTCTTTCTAATTTGTCCTTTTTTAAACTGATTGCAGGCTCAGTTGGAGAAAGAACGTGAGGAGTTGGAGATGCAAAAAAAACTTGCGGAGTTGGAACAGCAGAATATAGAAGCTGAAATGCAGTTGCAGCAGGAAGATGAAGAGGTTTAAGCCAATGCTTAGTTGGTGGTTTGAAAATACCATAAATCAGCCATTTTTTTCCAGATGCAGGCATCAAGTACAAAACACAAAGCAGAAGCCCATGGGTGCTGAACTAATACATAATTAAAGAAGCAAGAGTGTAGTTGGGGGGGAGTGTCTAACACATGGCTTCTGCAGTCTGGGTTTTAGGCTTGAATTCTGGCCAGAGCAGAACATAAGTTTATTGCAAAGATCCAGCATAAGGTCAGCGTAGCTGATGCTTTCACATTCCTTGATGGTATTTATTAGAAAGTTTTATAAAATAAGTGTGTCTAATTTAAATATCAAGACAGTAATGTTTTACAGGATTTATGTTTTTTTAGCACAAAGTCCATTTATTGTACCTGGAAAAGGAGCTGTGGTTTGGAATTGCAATGCCTCTGGCTTCTGATATCTTCCTGGTGTATGGGAATTTATATTAACATAAGAGTGTGTGTACAGATATCCATGTTTATGGTCTTTTAATACTGCTTCAGTAAAACCATACATGGATAATTGGCATGTTTATATCCCTAAAGCTTTTAAAAGTGCATATTTCTTAAATTTGTGTGCAGCACAGTGTATTTTAGAAATATCTAAGTTTTTAGAGCACTCTTAAAATACTGACAAAACATAATCATAGGAAGATGAGAGTATGAAAGTGACAAAAAAATGGATGTGTAAAAATTTAAAATTGCTGTTAATTAAAAAAAAGATAAAAATAGGGTTAAGCACACAAAGACCATATTCCCATACTACTGAATTTGTATAGCACTTATCTAATGTGTTCTCATAGTGTCATTTTAACACACCTGAAATATGATTTCTTGGCATGGGACATTTTAACTGAAAACTGGTTTTCATTACCACAGCAAAATGAAAAGACAGTAGCTGAAGATACAGATAGACCTGGAACACCTGCTTCATCCAAAGCTGAGGAGCCAGATGAGAGTGAACAGGTAAGTATTTCGAAAGAGATTATAAATTATTGATTCTTACAGATTTGCTTTTCCATGCTGACCTATCAAAGGCTTAAAACTGTTGGTGGCTTTTCCCTGTGGTTTTAAGAGATCATATTTTGGCCACAACCTCCAAACGGCCCATAGCTGCACTCGGTTAGGAGTTAAGCCATTCTAAAAGACTCTGTGGTGCTGACTGACTATATCCTCAAGGTTTAAAACACCTTTTTGTATTCAGATATGTTACTGACTAAAGCATGAATATACTCAGAGAGGAGGCAGCCTTTCTGTGCTCTGTGAACAGTTATATACAACATGTTCTAAATCACTTCATTTCTGACTGAATAATTTCATTTCTGCCTAAATCACTTCATTTCTGGTACCAGTAGTGTAATTCTAGCTCAGAATTTATGTTATGATATTAATATGCTTTGTCCTTAAGGTTACTTTAATAACAGCCTGTTTTATTAAGTGTTCTCTGAATAGATTTATGAAAATACTTATGGTTGTTCTTAGGATCAGGTGTTTTTTCCCCTGAGGTAAATCAGATGTGTATGCAAGATCTCATATAGCCCCAATTTTTATAATTTTCTGATAATTTCATATTGAAAAAATATTCTTGAGGCTTTGGACATATTTTATGAGATTTTTATTAAGCAAATTGCAAAACCAGAAGTAAAAATGAGTAGTAAGTAGTACTTGCTGCTTCCTACATGTGCCAAGTTTTCAGTCCTAAAGGTGTTAGATTATGTTGGCTTTTGGGGATGTTATTTCAGATTTTACAGTGATGTGTTTGCTACAAATTAAGAACAGATTGATAAAATAAGATATATAGGCTTGTACTGTTGATTCTGCCCTCAGAATCACAGTGCTTCATCCAGATTTGCTGGATTTCATAATAGAAGTCTGCTGATAACATTCATTTTATTCCACTGAATGGAAGAATGCATGGTTATACTCATAAGTACCAATCTGTTTATCATGGGCAGTTTTTTTCTATTTTCTTTTTACAAAGTTCAGTGAATGCTGATATGTAATAGAATTTTTTTCTTCTTGTTTTTCAGATTCAAACAGGTCTCTCAACACTAACAGAAGAAGAAAGTACCAACTGACCTGAATGCAGTAAAAATATTTTCTACTCATTACTTGCTGATCCTGAAGTTTAGTATCTTGATTTATGTATTTTATAAGTAGAACTGATTTACATACCTGTTTCTCCAGTGTCTGTTCTCAAGGTGTTTGTATAAAGCCTGTTAATTCTGACACTGATTCTTCCTTTTTTTATTAAACTACTGCAGCTAGCATGGCTGACTTGAAGGAAGAAAACTGCAGTTGAAATGAAAGCAGCAAATATATTTTCTACTTATTGCATATCAAAGTAACCATAATAAATACAAATATAACTAAAGTGTCAATATTATTTGAGCATCAATGCTACAGTATGATAAGCTCAATCAATATTAAATAATAAAATAAAAATTTAAAAAACATTATTGAAAATTATTCTCCAAGGATTTCAATGGGTTTTGGTAGAAAAAGGGAGTGCTGTACAGATTAAAAGATGGAGAGAGTGTTCTGGACATCAAGCTTGGTGAAAAATTCCATTCAGAAGATTTCCCAAATATATTTGGAAGAGATAAATTTAACTCTGACTCGGTAGGCAGATGTACTAGACCTTATCTCTTCAAAATCATATGGTGGTCTTTGTGACACAAGATGTTTGCTCTAGGCTTAATTAAAACCTTTTTTGGGTATTGTGTGGTACTAGGTGAGCTGCAAGTGTCTGCATATCAGTTTTGATTAGTCAAGTTTTTAAGTATTTTCTGCATTTTTCTTGAATTTGTAAATCAACAAATTAAATCTGTGTTGTCTACTAAATACCATTATTATTTCTCAAAACTTCACTTCTAAAAATCTGGAAGAATATTCAGCTCTATCCATAGTTCTCTATAAAAATAAAATTTATAATCCTTAAAAATGCATTTTTATAAGAACAGATGTTTGTAATCACTGGTATCTTGGTATAGGTTGTCAAGAGTGTTCTGTGTCTGTTTGTTATAAATGAAAAAGACATCAGCATTAAGAAATCCTGCACTTCTTCACTAAATTGTGCCTTTGCATCTCTATCTTCTAATGCAGCTTAGTTGGACATGGCCAATATTGTGTAATGAAAATACTTCCATTACAAAATCAGTGCATAATTAATGCATTCACTGTATTCTTCAGTTTTGGGGTGGAAAAGATTTTTCCAATAATTTCACTTCAATTTTTTAAATAGTTTCACTAATTCTAATGGGTTCAATCTTTTCATGCTATTTGTATCTTTCTTTGATTTTGTTGCATGTGTGTCCACTAGAGTGCATCCTAAATAAACACACTGGGGACTGTCAGTTAAAGCCCACTGAAACTACAACTTCTGTTTGTCATTTTGCTACAGCTTATTTTTAACTATGACTTTTTCTTTGTGATCCTGCAGTCCATATTCCCCACTTTCTTTCAAAACAGGAAGGTTTGGATGGAAACTTATATCAGAAAATTACTTAGCAAGGGTAAAAAAAAGTGGTAGATTCCAATTTACCTCTTTCTTTATTGTTAGGTACAGAAAATATTTGTTGTTTAAAAAAAAGTTATTTATAGGAAGTCTTTTTTTTTTTCAGGGTTTGATGTGCACAGACCTGATGTATTATTCCATTTCTACAGCTTTATAGGAATTCTTATCTCAGATATGGGACGAGAGGTAAACAGTTCTTGGCTCAGTGCTCTCTTGAAGTGCAAACCTGCCTGTTGGTAACTTGGAAATGTAGCTCACAACAAGGATGACTTCTGCCTGAGTGTCTGAACCAGGAGGGAAACTAAGGCAGCTTAAAATAATTTTTTTGCCTTCTCTTTCTGAACTTTCACCTTCTTTGGAGTATAGCAAGCTAGAGCATGGAGGAGGACAGATGACTATTTTAGTTACTGCACATGATGTGATTTCAGAAATGTTAACACAATTTAACCACGGCATAAAATGTAAAGTTGTATGTTGGGGGGAAAAAAAGCAATTACTAAATGTAACTTCATCTATGGCTTACACTCCATTGGAATATATTTTTATGGAATGAAGAAGATAAAATTCAGAGACAGATGATGGAAACTGTCACTGAAAATAAGGTCCTGAATACTGACAGAAGATTTATGTAATTGTCATTTTTCCTTTCTTCAGAGCGAGAGCAGTCCTGTTCAGGCTGCCATCAGGCCATGTCCAGATCCTTCAGAGAACATGCTGATAGCAACATGCCCATTCACAGCTGTTCTCATTCCAGCAATGCTGAAGCACAAGGATGAAAACAGATATGAAGCCCAGAATAGGACAAAATTATTCAGATTAACTATCAGTCTGCTCACAGAGGTGAAAACTCAGCTCTGCAGCATGAGAACCTTCTCTTGCATGGATAATTACATGTTGCAAGCAAGCACATTTTAAAGTTATCTTTTAATAGAATAGGTTTTATAAGTTTACAGTCCCCTTTATGATGAATGGTTTTCCTTCAGAGTCTAAAGGAACTAACTTATCTTTTTGTAAGCAAAAGCTTTATACAGTAATTTGCCAATGGTAATGGGAGCCAGATGAATTAGTCTGGATTAAATGTTAAATTGAATTCCTCTGAACTCTGCTAATACAGCTTTCTCATATTTGAAGTCAGCTATTAATTGTTTTACTTCTTTGAAGTTTTTCCTGTACTTAGGTTAGAAAAAGAGCAGTGTTGTCTATTGACTACAGCTAGCAAAGAGAGTCTAAGCCTGTTATTTGCTGATAAGGACTGATGTACTTTTTAAAATATCTTACTAGTACACTTATTTGCTTTCTTGGTTTTGTTTTGGAGATGTTGTTTTTTGGGGGGGTGTGTTGGTTTGGGGTTTTTCTGTGGGGGAGTCTGTTTGCTTGGTTTTACTACTTTTGTTTGTTTTCTGGTGCTACCATTACAGACCTTCATGAAGTCATTGTGTTTTATACTCATGTGTTTGTTATAATTCATACAACAGAAGAAGTTATACTATTACCAGCATTTGTACAGGTTTTTGGCTAATAGTAATGGAAGAAAGGCCAGCTAGAGAGGAAGATGCCCTTTTTGTTGACTTGTCACACTGTAGCAGACTTTTTAAGAAGTAGAAGACTCATTCCCAGAATTTGAAGTTCTCAGATGTATATGCAGCTTCAATACTGTGGGTCTTCCCTGCTAAATTGCACCTCATAGAATCATTATCATTAACCAAAATCAGTGTTTAACTTAGATCAGAATTTTTGTAATCTATACTATTTTTTATTTTAAATCAATTAGAAGATATTACATCATGAAAAATTACATTCATTAGAGCCTGTCTGAAGATACTGAGTGCTTTCATTTTTTCTTTAATTTCAGGTCATCCAAAATCAATGCCCAAAAACTGAAACCATTTTATTATTAATGCTGGGCACGTTTGTTTTATCACCTTAAAGTAAGTGCATGTTCATACTGTCAAGTAATGTAATGAGCAGAGAAGGTTGCCATTTGGTTGTTGTTGATTAATCTTTTTTTGAGTTATCTGATACATAGGCTGTACTGATGTTTCTGTACTGCTGCAGAAATATATGCTTCACTAAAAATTCCAAATTTTCTCTCATTACTTTGCATCTGGCACAATTTAAAATTTCAGTGTGCTTTATATGGTGATGTGAAGCTTAGACTTGATTTAGAAATAAAAATTTATATTTAGGCATATCACACCAAAATTATCTGAATAATCCTAGCTTCTCTAAGGGCATTTAGAAGGTTTAGGAATTTTTAAATGAACTCCCCAAGGAGATTCTGCCACTCTCTCCATGTAGTCATTCACAGATCTAAACAGAAGTTGATATCATAAAAGTTTTGGGTTTTTCTTCCCATAATCCTGGGAAAGTAAATGTGAGAAATGTGACTTTCATTTGATGCAAGAACCAACTGGTGTTTCAGTTTAGCAAATTATTTTATTCAGTGGTTCCTCTATAATTTAGATGTCATCTAGCAGATTCCAGATAAAGAAATTGTTTTTTCCTGGGGGAGGAGGAGGAACTGTGTTTGAACTTGATCAGTGTTTTGGTTAGCCTGTTTTTCTTAATGAACTGAGTCATATTTTCAACTCCATTATAGAGCTGATCATTGTTGATGTTTTGTTTCAAAAAAAAAAAAAAACTGAGGCAAACCCTTTTTTGGTGCATCGAAGATATTTTCCAAGGATCTCAGTCTTGGTCTCCTTGAAGTTGCTGGAAAAGTTGTGGTTGAAATCGTAAGAGGATTGAACTCTCAACTAACATGGAATTCTACCTCTGAGAAGCCATCTCCTCGTTATTAAACTTTTAATGTACTTAATATTAAAACAGGAGAGAATTGATTGCCTCAAACTGTGTGCAAGGCAGATACTACAGAAATAAAAAGAGATTAATTGTGGGGAGGGTTGGAGAGAGGAAACATTCAGATAATAAATCATTCCCATTTCAGCAGAGGGGCACTGCAGCTCTCTTTTGCTCCGTTTCAAGTCACATTGCTGGGAGTGTGTTAGGCTTCTCCAATCATTCTGCTTAATTTCTACTCCACCTCTTGGATGTACTTTCTTCCAGAAATGACTGGCTGCACACAGACACACCTGTATTTGGTTCATTATCTTAAGCAATTGCGGTTTTGCCACTGATGTGTTTAGTAGATAAGTTTAAAAAATGTTATTTATTTAGCTGATAATTGTAACCCTGGAAACAGGATCTGTTTGTTTCATTGTAAGCCAGGCTGCACTGAAAAGTTACTCTTAGGCACTGACAGCTGAAAATTTCTAGGGCTGGGACTGTGGTGCAGTTCTGAGACAGCTGTTCTTCAACATTTTTTCAGTGGGCATATGTATTTAAGTGGAGCCTATAGCAAAAATGCACCAGTATTTTGTTTCTCACTTGAATCTGGATTAAGTGTTACTGTATTTGCTTGTGTTTTAAAACTATTGAGTCAGATTTATTGGCAAGAAATATGAACTCTGCAAAAACTGTGACTGATCACATACTAAAGCACTATAGTGAAACACTGTTATTTATCTCAAAAGATTATGTGTTTATAGGCACCTTTTTTGCCACTGCTCACATGTAGGCTGCTGTTAACTCAAGCATGTTTTCCCCTTACCCTTCTTATGTGACTTTTCTGGAGGTTTTTTTTAACTATCACTTGGAAGCTTAGCATAGTTACAATGTGTGAATCTGTATATAAATTTGCCCTAGCTTTGCATGGCACAAAAAAATCAGGAAATACAGCCAGACCAATATATTTCTATTTCTATACATTTGGTCTGTCTCTTGACAGAGAAAAGGCAGGCTTCTTTATTGTGACACAGTTTCTTCAAAAGTCTCTCCAGTAGCTACAACTCTCTCATTATTCTGTGACAACAAGAAAGTTGCCACTTTTGTGTGTGCTAAGCTCATGCAGCTGTCAGCAATACACCAATATTCTTTTTCATACTTCTTTAAATCAAAGGACCATCTAGCCTTTAGAAAAAGATCCATTGACTTCTCTCAATTTTGCTTTGTTTGGTAGGACAAGTAAATTCCTAGTTTTAAGTAAGATAAATTTTTATTGCTTACAGTATTTCATTGTTATAAACACCATAAAAATGAAACCTGCAGCTTTAAATAGGTTCAAATAATTATGAACGCAAAATCTGGAAATGAATTTCATTTTTAGTTTCTAAGGAGATCAGGTCTGTGCTTACTGAATTTGCTGGCAGCAATCCCATTGACTCCTAGTAGAACATTCATGCCAGCTGCGTGGGAATATCTGTATGTGTCTTAAAAATAATTACACATTCAAATAGCCTTGCTGCCCTTGCCTTTAAAGACTTACAGAATCTCAGTGAGATGTTTTATGGTACTGCAGAGGTGGAGAGGGAACAAACTAGAACTGATTACCCAAAGCCTCTGACTGTTGCTCTTGGGATTCTAAGCCACTGCTAGCAAATGGGAAGAATTTAACAATAAGCTGCAGTATAAAAATGCCATTAGTTTTCTCATTAGCCAAGGTTTCTAAAAACACAGAAAAGAAGATATCTGAGAGGAGTTGGCTTATGCTAGATGCCAATTTCAATACCAATTTCCCAAAGCAGAAAATAGGATGCTTCACTTCACTGGCTAAACCTTTTAATATGTGTGAGTCAAATGGTTTTTCTTCTCAGAGTCAATAGAAGTAGTTGATAGGTTTTGATTGTGGCAGGTCTGCTCTGATGTCTGTTTTCTGGCTGACTTATCAAACTGTTGAGAGGCCAAAGGCAACAGTGGTGTTTAATTACAAGCAACACAGATTGTGGACATAAGAAGGAAGCAGTAGCAGGAAACCTGTACGCTGTCAACCTCAGAAACGGGGAAGAATTCTCTGCATAGGAACAGAATCAGTGATTGGTATGAATGTAGGAAATTAAGGTGCTCCTTAAATCGATTAGAAGGAAAACCTGGAAGAGGGAAAAAAGGAAAAAAATCAAGGAGTAAGAAAATACTGGAGTAGAAGAAAGAGATATACCCTAGGAGCAACTGTTCCACATGGCTAGCTATGAGCTGTTACCTGTGGGTAGCCTATGTACCTGTGTAAGGTAGGGTTTAAGTTGGTAGGGAGAATAGATCTGTCCTTCTCTTTCCCTGCCTAGGAGAGCTGCAGGCTTCAGTTTCCACTTAAAGTACTAAAAGTGTCTTCTTTCTTGAGATGATCTAGTGTTGTTGGTTTATTTTCTGGAGCACTGAGATTCATGCATAACTTGAGTACTCTCCATTGCAAAAATGAAAGAGTTATTGATCTTAAACCTTAGGAATAAAATTTGAAATTTATAGTCTTAATTCATGTTGCAAACACTGATCATATTCAGGAGTTTTTTGGGGCTTTTTTCTGTTCGTTTGAATCATTTTTCATGCTTTAGTACAACGGGTAAGATCTAAAATTCTAGGTACTGATATTTCTCCCTGCTTGAAGTGTTCTTGTTGCTAAGGGTCAAAGTAAGATTGTAACACATAACAAGTCAAGCTTCCTAGTTTGTTTTGGATCTAGGGACTTGGAAGAAAAAAAAGAGGAACAGTATCATAATGAAACTGTGAGATGGCAACTATGTCTAAAAGCCTAAAAGATCTTCTGGTGAGATGCGTTTTTCATTCCATATTTTGTCTGTGAACAGGAATCTAAAAATATTGATGTGTTCTGATTGCTGTATGAATTTTTCTATAGTACTATTTATGTACTTATGTTAGTTGATGCTACATACCCTTCATCCATTATGTAATGTGTGCCCTGTTTGGACAGATATCTAAGAATGTTTTTGACTGTGTTTTATTTCATACTTGCTTAGCCGAAACTGCTATATGACCAACTGCAGTGAAATCTTTCAGACAGCTGAACGATAATAATCTTTGCTGGTTGCTAATGTATTTGCCCTGGTGAAGTATGTGAAATTGCTACTTAAGTGGCAGCCTTCCCAGTCTGGATCAACTGTAGTGACAAGGTCAGGTTGGAGGATTTCTGAAAGATGTGACCAATCAGTTGATTTAGTGAAGGGTTTCCTGCAGACCTCACAGCACCAGCAGAGCATTTGAGTTCTCTAGTGATAGTGGGAGAATTTCTGAAAAGGCTGTGAATAACCATGGATAGAAATCATGGCTAAAAGGAATTTTGGATGTGTATCTTTTTCTCCTGATAGCCATACAAGTCTAATTCTGGAACTCACAGCATTGTGTGGTTATTTTCAGTCATGTAAAATGCATGTAAGATAATGCTACACATTATTTACTAGATTAGTACTGAGTGTTTGAGTATATGTTTGCCTATATCAAGCAGTTCAAGTATGTAAATATTTTCTTTGCAAGCACAGAAGAGGTACATCTATGAATATTGGTTATTGTTTCACATACGCTGTGCATATAGGGAAGAATTGTAAAAGGTTTTGGTCCAGAAAAGTAACTACAGTTTTATATGACATGAAGGAAAAGTATCTTCTGGTATTATATCTCAAAAAAGTCAAAAGTGTCTGAATTTAACCTAATGTTCCTTGTCAGGAAGCCAGAATTAACAAATTCCACAACTGTTCTTGCAGATAGGTTTCTGAAACCTGACTTCGTGTACTAAAGTCAATATTTGTTTCAAAGTCCAAAGACCACCTGTACTGTAAACATCTATGAAACACTGCAGCAAAAACTCTTGGGTAATAGCTGTTTAAATGCATCAGTCTGTTTCCTAAGGCACTGAGGAAATCCTAATGGTTTACATATATACACCAATAATGTCACAAGACGTGGGAGAGCAGATCGTGCAGAGCCCATGCTGCCCGAAGCCAGCTGAAGTTCCCTAGTGAAATTGCTTTTGAGATACAGATCTATGGCTGTAATGGGGTTTAGTCTGGGCAGGTGAGCACACCTGTCATTAACAGCAAGGAGCCCTAACTGCTCCCTCAGAAAGGAACTGTGGCTGTGTGTGGATCCCATGTGTGGTTACATCCCATGCAGTTGAAATGAAGGGTTGTGCTTTGTTACATGTCAGATCTTTCCCTAGCCAAACAACTGACCATAGCAACTGGAAAAACATCCACTGAAAATATATAGATGGCTTTTGGTAAGGTTAAAGGGAGACCATTTCTAATTGAAGACTTTTCCATACCTGTCCAAGGCATAATTTTAACTATGAATGGGTTAATTTATTACATCTACTGTAATGGTTGGTGAACAAAATGCTAAATCTGTATGTTGTACACAGATACATTTGCAAACTGAAACTTTTTATTGTATCAAGTGAGTATGGAACAGGGCTCTATTCTTTCCCTTCTACCCTCTCATCATTTGTGAAGGATACAAAGAACTTGTGATGCTGTCCTAACAGGCCTTCACATAAGCATGCAACACAAACAAATGCTTGTGCATTGCTCTACAGAGCTTGTAACTTAAACAGGAAAACTGCCAAAGACTGAAGGCAGAACTAATTATATACCAGTATGGTTTAAAGCTGTTTCATTGAAGCAATAGTAACAAATCAGTAAATGGAAAACTTTAAACTTTAACTAATCTTGCTATTTTTGCACCATTTCTGGTACAACAAGGCTTATTTATGAAGACTGATTAGAAAACAGACTTGTTAATTTATCATTATCTCAGGGTTGAGGTATGAACTGCTAGTACTTTTATTAGGTGAATAAACAGAAAATTAATTTGTATTCATTTCTGCTTAGTTCTAAAGAAATAATGCTCCTGCTGAAATTAACACCAAGATACATTTTAATGACAGCCCAGTTTAGCCCCAGTGTAGCTTTAATTATTTCCTAATGAGCTAAAAACTGCCACTTCATGTATAAAGACCTGGCACATGTTACTTTATGACATGGCCATGAGCAACCTGTTCAAGCTGGTCCTGCTTTGAGCAGAAGATTGGAATAGAGACTGTCCAGCCTCAAACACTGTGATTCAATGAGGTCTTGTAATAGAGAATTTGAGGTCAAACAGATGCAGAGGACAAGCACAGGGGAGAGAAGCAAAATGAATTATTTTGTCTGACATTAATAATGGAAGACCCTGGAAAGTCTTCTTAGGAAATGGCAGGGATGGGAGATGCTGCAGAGGATCTCTCTGAAGCTGAAGTTATTGTAGAATGAGTTACATAGAATATACACCAAGAAATTGCTCTGACTGGCATTGGTATTTACTCAAAAAGTCATAAAAATCCTCCAGAATGAAAGAGTTGAATTGCTTATGCTCATGTGTAGGAGGTCCAGAGAAGGTGAAAGGGGATATGAAAGAATAAATGCTGGGTGACCAACACCCATCTCAGGGCACACACTACCTTCTTTCCTTCTACAGTCACGACTGTTTTTTTCTGCTCTGCAGTATTTATTTTACCCTGAATGTTTATGGGCCAGTGAAATCTACACCTGCACATTTGAGAGGCCTTGAGCCACTCTCATTTTTAGATAATAACAGAGAGTTTTGAAACAGGTGTGAAGTGAGTCTTGAATTCCCGGTGTTCAAACTCTATTGCTTTGAACAGGTTTGTTGTTCTTCATGCAAAGGAAATAAGCACATCTTGACAAATCTTCCTTATGTTAACTCTAAAAACAAAACCACCATCTCCCCCAACCAAAATGTCTGGGCTAAGTCAAGGCTTTTCACCAACCAACCAGAAAACCCTCAAGGATATCCCTGTGAGTCTTGCATAATTTATTGCTTATTTCCAATAGGAAAAAAAAAAGATGGACTGCAGTCACTCCTTGATAACACATTATTTGTATCATGCAAGCTACTAGGAGTAAACATCAAAAATGAAACTGGTATTAAAGTAGTTTTTTTTAAAACATCTGTATCCACAGGCATTAATTAGGAGTAAATTCCTTACATAAATTGAGAATAAAATAGCAAAATAAGAAATTTAAGCTGTTAGCCTGTTAAACAGTTAACTTGATAAAATAATATCTGAAGATAAAGGTGGGGGAACAAAACAGAAGCATTTAAGAAAACCCTTTCCTCCATGTTATTTGTATCCATATTTGTATCCAGTATTGCTACACTTAAGCTTGTTTGGGTTCTTTAATGTGGTGGAATTGTAACTTTAAGTTACTGTAGTAAAAGTGTCTCATCTCTACATAAAAAGTCATTATCCACAGCATTTGAAAGCTGTGATAGGAGAAACAAACCACACAGCTTAAGAAATGGTCTTCCCATAACTGATTCTAGTAATGCAGAATTTCCTCTGAATTCTTGATACAATTTACTCCTTATTCAAAAGAAGTCACATAAAAGTTACCATGGTGGTGAAACAGGATGAGTGAAGGGGCTGCCAGGGAAAATGTGATTCTTCTGTAGCTGAAGTGAGAATGCCCAAGTCTTTTGGGCATCTATCTGCTTTCTTCTTTCCCCTTCTGCTGTCACAGTGTTTTGTCTGTAATTTAGTAGCTCAAACTTGTTTTCTCACTTCTGTAGATATCATTCACCCATGTAGGCTCCATTTTCAGTGGTTTATAACCCAAATGGGTTATCAGTAGTGAAAGGTGGAGAGATGGAAAGGAGCAAGTAAAAGGAAAAGGGGAAAAAAAGGAAATGTGTTTTAACCAAATGGATATAAGCAAGACAAAATGAGGGAAGAGGAGAAAGACAAATAGGTGTAGAAAAGGAAAAAATCAGCAAGTAGAACAATCTGATGAGAATGAGAGGTCTAGAGTCAAGATAATGTATAAGTCTTACCTTTCCAGAGAATCAGTACCATCAACAGCAATCATGCATAAAACTTTTTATCAGTTAAGTCTTGTTCACTTATTTTCAGACCTTTCCCAAGGTTGCAGTAAACCCATGCCTTCTGGTAGGTGTTTGTTATATGAACTAGAAGAGGGGTGGTCTTGCAGAGCTGCTGTGAGTAAAAGCAGCAAAATTACAGGATGGTGCCAAATATGAAGACTCTTACAGTCAATAGAAAGGTCCACATTGCTATTCCAGTGGTTTCAATTGATATTATAGACAATACAGAGGGACACTGTTGTTTTCCAATCATGCTTTTTCCTGTCTTTAGCCTCATTTCAAAGCACAGAAGTCATACTAATTTGGAAGATTTTACCAGTAGGTATCTTTTGAGTAAGGATCATAGAAAATGGTAAAAAGATAATACAATAATGAGCAATATCTGAATTATAAAGAGATTTACAGAGAAACTTTATAAGGGTTCAGTCCAGGTGAGTATGGCAATAAAGTTAATAGAAAATTTGGAATCCTGTTACATTAGGTGATAGTCATTATCAATAAATGGAATAGGGAAAAATGTGGTATCAGTCATTCTCTTGGTATCATCCTTTTTTTTTTTTTTTTCATAGACAGAAGGGCTATGCCAAAAAGACATGATGGTAAAGCACTATCTTACCTTTTTACAAATATTTAAAAAGTCAAATTGTCTGGGAAGCCAAATTAAACATTACATAACCCTACAGTGCTTCAGCACTGGTCACAGATGGCGTAGAAGAGAACGTGCTGAGGTGCTTCATGGCCATAAAGCATATGTGTTGCACTTGACAGTAAAAGCACAGCTGGAAGAAGTTCAAATTGGGGGCTTTACACAAGTTAATGTAAAATGCAGCTGGCCAACATTTCTAGAGTACTAGTACGAGAGAGGCTTTTTAATGAAGGGTGATCCTCCAAAGGTCTCAAGGACCAATGCATTTAACCAGGCAGAAGCAAGTCCAAAAAGAACTGTGAAAGCAAAATAAACAATGGTCCTGCAAACTCATTCCTCATGTACTTCAAATACTTGTGCTCTTCAGCATTTTAAGAGGTTGTGGATTTTTATTTTTGTGTGTGATAAGAGGATTATGTGAGAGGCCTGCATTCTGCATAAGTGTTACCTTAAACCCATGAATGCTGATTCCCAAATTACAACTTCCCTCCTTGAGTGCCATTGAAAAACAAGAAAAAGCAAAACCAGAAGCAGGAAAGAGTGGGACTCACAGGCTGGTGATATTCAGTCTTGTCTGCTTTTGTTGGATGATTGTTTGCAGAATTAGGAAAAAACCTCTTAATATGTACCAAAAGTGTTTTTGTCAGAGCTGTTTCATCCATTCCCATTTGTCTTGGGTGATTCTATACGGAAAAAGGAAGCATTTGCATTTAAGAATGAGTGCTTATCACTGGTGGTATTTTATTTTAAAAGTTAATATAATTTTTGAATGTTACAGATTAACTAGGCTTAATATAGTTAGTTACTCTTTGGTCTTATAATTTTTTTTTTTAACGAATTCTATTTTTCTGTGTGGTGTTAATGTGTAATTTATTCAGACTGGGATAGTATCTTCCTTTCAGTGGGGTGATCACAGTTTACTCCAGAGAAAGCTGTGCCTCATAATGTGTATCTGATGTGTGAATTTGTGCATTTTTTAAAGTGCAATCAGTTCTCATCATTCCATGCGACTAATTCTGTACAACAGAAAACCAAGAAAAGGTATTTGAAATGAACAATTCCATGTTGATGATAATTAGAGAGGGGCCAATGCTGCAGCAGATTACAGGTGAACATTCACAGGCAATAGTTATTGTTTTTGGGAATGTAGGCACAAAGTGAGAATTCTAATGAATTCTTACATAAATATGTAGCAATGCAGAAATTTGAATCCAAGGAACCATCTTGGGGATCTTATAATAATAATAATAATGGCTAAGGATTTGAAATAAACTAAGTCAGTTTTTAAACTGAAGAGTGATAAAGATTTCAATTTTTTTGATAGACCAGTGCTTTGGTCAGAGATTGAGACTATAATGGTTCCTATAAAGGAATGAATGACAATTACACCTGTTTATAATGGTGCAGTAGTGGTGGGCATTTGGTGGATCTGTCCCATGGGTACCTTTACTTGGTTTTTTATATACTCACCCAAAGACACAAATACCCACAAAATGCCCTCTGCCTTCATACCTGGCATATCATCAGCATATTCCAGACATGAGCCATCTGACTAGAAGAAATTTTCTGCAGCAGAACGGATCACTGAATACTCAGATGTGGCAGTTACTGTATTTCTAAGGGTTCTGGAATATAATATGAGAATATGATACAAAAATATAATTGAAATGGACCTGAATTAATAGAAGAAAGGACAGGGGAAAAGAAAAGCAAAGGCTGAAGGGGAGCTCTGTGTAGCAGACTGTGAAGCAGCCGTGATGCTAGATCTTATCAGATGTTTCATTTCTCAAACGTGCATGAAAAATGAATGAAAATGAAAAAAACAAAAACCACCGGGAAATTCTACTTTTTTAGAGATGAAAAAGTAGAAGAAAAATATGGTTATATGATGCAGAGCAACCTTCTTCCAGTGTTTCCTTAGGAAAGACGTGCGTTTACACATTTTGTATGTATCCTTGTAAAACCACAACACAGAGTTGGAAGTGCACCATAGGTCCCAGAATTCGGGGAGAGCCAAAGAGAAAAGCAGCTGGCCTGAACTGTCACTAGCACTCCTGCATTACTTCGTGCTCAGTGGAGCTGCTAAGATAACCAATCTTGCACAGGTTGAATCCAGAGTGTTTCCAAGAACTGAGTTAATTAGTGAAGTATCCTAAAGTTAACTAACTCCCCTGCCAAGAAATGGGCTCTTCCATTTTCCTCACATGATTATCTGGGCACTTTCACTTTTCCATATATAGGAGCAGCTCAGGGGCTGTCAGATCAGGCTAGGTAGGGATACAGACTCCAGGCACATGCATGCTCTTTGCTTGCAGGCACGGATGCAAGCACATGCTGCTTTCACACACTGAAATTCAAGTTAGCCAAAGAAGTAATAAGTGACGGTAGCTGTAGTCCTGCTGATAAAGAGCCTTCTTATACAGAAGGCACCAAAGGTAGAGCTCTTCAAGCACCGTTTGCAATAACCCATCAGGAAAAGCATCAGAGCCATGAATGGGCCGGTGGATGGTTTATGTGATTACACGTTGGATGATGAAGGGGCTTTCATGTTCACCTCGGAGTCTGTGGGAGAAGGACATCCAGGTAAGAAGGCAGCTCTGGTAAAAGTGTAAAAAGTATAATATTTTCGTTTGAGGTGTTTTAAAAGCCTAAAGAAGCATTCACCTGCTGTTAACCTTACTAGAGAAATTATTTGTAACAGGGTGCTTTTTCTACTTTATTTCTACTGGACTTTGTCCATACAGGCTATAAAACTGCTGTAACTAGAGTGCTTTCAGCAAGAGTTCATGTGCTTTTGCAGGGTGTGTGTCCAGCTGAGGAAGGCAGTGAGGTTTACGCTTGCTGCTCCTTCCTTTTCATCTAAATTTCTTTCAGTATTCCTGTGCAGACACTACTCCATCTCTGACAGACTCAAGTTTCACATATGGATGAGAATGCATAGCTTGCTTCTCAAGTTCCATATCTTTATGGGCCTTGTGAAACTGTCCTGCACATATAGAGTGCTCTAAGACTGTCACCTATGACAGGAATATCCCTAAGCAGCCTATTTCAGAGCCTTTTTTTAGTGGTCCCAGCAGCTGTAGATGGCAAAGGCACCGATTTACCCCCCACCTCTCACCCCTTTCCATCATCTGATGCAATATATGGACTTGCTGAAGCAAATAGTGGACAGTTATTTGCTAAAGTTTATGTATGGTCAGCAGAGATTAGTTCAATTTTATTGAAAACAAATATTCATCCACCATAAACATATACCTTATGTCAACAGCAACCTTTCCCTCGGTTGAGGCCAGGGGACAATGGGCTGTTTGATGTCCTGAAAAGTGTATTTGTTTTAGAAGCCTATTTGGTAGCCTGTACTTTTTGCTGTAATAAGGCTTTTCAGGTCTGTATTCATGCTATGTGAGTAAATCATAAATGGGTAGAATGATTTTATAGCAGAGGATAAAAATGAGATCTTTTATAGTTCTGATAGTCTTCTATTTTAACTTATTAGTGCAGATCAAATCCATGGCTGATGCAATTGAGTACATCTCCATCAATGTGAGGGCAACTACATCAGGTTAAACCAGTTGGGGTTCTTTCTGATGTAACACAGTCAGAAAATGACAACTAGGTTTTGTCCTTGGAACATGTGTCCCATGTTGAATTTATATATATTTACACCCAGTGTCTGTAGTGCTACATAAGTTCATGGGAAAAATAACATAATAACAGCGGTAATTTTACATGGATGATGTCATTTCCAAAGACAAGTGGTCACAATTTATGCTACTCTAGTCATTAGTTTTTAATCATCTTGGGGCAATAATAGGGAACTCTCAGAGCAGAGAGAGTTCAACTGAGTCCCCAGATTTAGCTTTGTCCCTTGGTTTCTTTCCTTTACCAGTTGTCTCTTTATCTTTTTTCTTGTTTTAAAATTTGACCTTTTTTTTAGTTCTTATTCACATTCCCTTCTGTATTTCCAAACTCTACTGGCCCTCAGTAGCTTTCTTTTAAGCCCCATGAATATTGTTTTTCTCCTGTGCTGAAATACTAGGCAGGCCCTTAGGAAACACAGTTACCACTTGGATGTGTCAGCAGCTTCTCTCTCCTGGCAGATGTTGCTGGCTCTCTGGCTACTGTGAGAAGCTAAGTACCAGTCTGGGAGGTTTATTTTAGAGTGAGTGGAAACTGAAATCTACCTGGGTGTTTTCAAGGCTGTGATGCTTATACTGTCTTAAACAGCCTAGATCTTCACATAGGGTACTGAAAACCCAAATGCCTATGAGCAAAGGGAAGAGAGAGATTTTCCAGATCAAAGGAGGACAGGCTGGCAGTAACTCTGGGTTGTCCTCCAAATTCTTCCTGAGCACCAGCAATGGATCTTAATCATCTCAGTGATAGCTCTGGCTCCTGACAGCAAATTGATCACTCCTACATCCTGGCCAAAACCCCTTTTCCCCTCTGTGGTTTTGCACAAGAGGTGTAGACATGCCACTAGGATTTTATCACCCAGGAAAATCTTCGCTATTTCTTAAAATGAGGCCCAGTGCCTGAGGCTGTAGTTGAGCTTCTTATGTTATCTGTAGGAACAGAATTTCATTGTGAGTTTTGATTTCCTCTGTTTGTACAAAATGGATAATTTGTTTGTTCTTGATTATTTCTCTTCCGTATGTGATAGTATAATTTTGCTAGAGGGCATTACATGAAGTAAAGATCCTGAACCAGATCTTTGTCTGGTGGAAATTTGAATTGTTCTGATTATATTAGCTGAGTATTGAATGCTTTAATGGAGACCTTCTTAATGCACAAAGCAGGAGAAATTACATGCTTTTTTATTTGAGTGTACAGAGAACTGCCTTCTGTCTATGCAATGCCTAGAGCTGGGTGTCACTGAGAAGGCCACATTCCATGGAAGCAAGTAATTGGTGTCAATAATTAACACACAGGTATTACCTGTGCTCCCCAAAGACATTATAGAAGACTGTTTATGCCATCTTCTTACTTCAGATTCTTCAAAATCCCTTGGGCATAACATTTGGGAATTCCTTTCAGGTCTTGAATAATTTCATCATTTAGTGGTGTCAATTCCAAACTCTCTGAAGACTTACACATGACTTCTTTCTTTCAATATACTAATGAAAGCACACAGACAGCAGCATGAAAAAGAGAACTTTTTTTCTTGGTAGCTGCTCCATTTTCCTCAGTCCACTAGTGTCTGTCATGCTGCACAGGTTTCAAGGTGCTTTGAAATGCATCCTGTGTTTCTGTGCCCCACCATGTCTTACAGATGTCAAACCACCAAGGAGGAATTCCTTCCCCTGTCTGGTGTGGCTTCAGGTGGAATTGGCTACAAACTGGCTGCCATTCAGATTTCCGGAAAATGTCGAGGAATCTCTGTAAAAATATAGGAACAAACATCTTCTAAATGCACTCTCAGATTTTCAACTGTATTGAAAGCATGTTTATCTTGTAGATATTCACAGGGAAAAAAAAAAACACAAACA
>VXAC01005349.1:744270-787678 GCA_013399225.1 Rhipidura dahli
CCAAAAAAACCAAATTAAAAACAATTAATTTTGATGATCACAGTTTTTGAAGAAAACCAACCTTGCCATTTCAAATGTTCAATGTTTATGATATTTACTACACCATCAAAACAAGAAGTGTGGCTTTATCTCTTTGTTGTGCTTTATGGAGCTTTTTGGAATTAAATTTTCAGTTTTTACTGCTGTTCATATTTTTTCCTGTGCGTCGTGAGTCTGTGAAACTGAATTGCTGTGAAGGCTCTGAGAACTCTCTCTATGCTCTTACATGCTCTAGATTCACATAACAAACTTAGGTCTAATTATCTGGAAAACTCTGAAGCTCCTTCTAATTATTGGAGATCACTTCTATTGAACACCTCCTTTACTTCCTAGTGTTATAACTGGGGTTTTGAGTAGGGTTTATCATCAGCCTCCCTAGGCTCATTTTATAGTTAGCAAGAGCTGTTTCGTGGTTAGTTGGCACCTGTGCCATAAGGCTGGGCCTGTGAGATGATTGGATTTCATGAAAAGACTCATGGCTGTCTAATACTTTCCTGCTCAGTCATTTTAGGTACCACTTCTGCAATATTCATTCCATTGGTTAGTAATTCACTACATGTAGGTATGCATGAACTGAATTCTGACCTACTGAGTGTTTTTTTAAGATGATAGTATCTCACCAGATGTGTTCCATTATTCTTTCCCTGTTTCCAAAAAAGAAGGGAAAATAAAAAGAAAGCAAATAATGGATGAACTTAACCTCTCACACTTAGCAGATAATAAGAGAAATGGGACAGTTGAGATGAGAAATTTAAATAACAGAATGAAGGGTGCACAAAGCCTGCTAAGCATGGCTAAAAATAGAATGCCTGGTTTTATTTTACACCAGAGACCTTTACTAATAGACATGCCTTTAATTTAATGCATTAATCAGCCAGTCATCCAGCTGGATTTCTCTTTCCAGTCTTGATAGATATATCTATCTGGATTTGGATCTAGTTGCACTAGAACTGCTGGTTGTTGCACCAACAATCAGATACAACATGAATGATCAGACTGATTTTCCTCAGATTATTTTAATGTATGCAATGTATAGTAGATTAAATCATTCTAATCTATTATTTTAATTTGTTAGAGTCTCACATAGATTTTAAAGATCAGAAGGGATCCCCAAAACATAATCTGGTCTGACCTTCAGACACAGGTAAAAATATTTCATGCAAGAATTCTTCAAACAAGCTAGTAAATGGCAGTTGAATTTCATTCTTACCTTTTAAAAAGATATCCAATTTTCACATCGAAGTTTGAAGGGATGAGGAATCCTGTGTGCCTCTAGGTGAATGGTTTCCATGGCTCTCACCCTTTTCAGATTTTAGTTTTTGAATCTTTATCTGTCTCTTTTTAACTTTCATTTATCAGCTGTAGTTACATTATTTCCCATCAGAAAAAAAAAAAAAAACCAAACCAAAAAAACAACATACTAAAACCCTTTTCTCTCAGCACAGTATTTTTAGGTTCTTAGGGACTGCAATCCCAGGGATTTCTGCTGTTAGGTTGCCTTTTCTTCAGCCTTTCAGAACTAGATTGAGTTTGATTTCATCCTGTAGGATAGACTTTTCTGATTTAGGGCATTCTTCTCACTCTGTCCTAAACCTTCCCACAGCTTCTTAACCCCCTTCTTGAGTGTTTTGGAAAGAATGCGTATAATGTCCCTGTGTGTGCCATCCAGGGAACTTAGACAGGTGGGACAGTGGCATCTAATGCAGGTCATGCATGCTTCATGTGGAGCAAGGACAGCAATAAAGGTTGTTCATAGAAATTCTGGACAGTGAAAAAAAGACTACAAAACAGTCCCAGTCACTAGAGTTTGGTGCTGGGTGTTGGACCTGCACTAAGAAAGCAATTCTAACCCCAGTTGCTGTGTTGTCTCATCCAGGTAATCAAAACTTTCATGTTGTCATCAATATTGTTTGCCTTTATGCTTATTTCTTATAAAAATGAAAACTTTGAAGAGAGAAAGCAGAGATACATTTTAATCACTCCTCCCACCTTTGTACCCAGGTTTGCTAAACAAGGTTCAGTTGGGCATCTAATTAAATTGCAAAAATGGTGTCTGATTCCTCTTTGGTAATAATTGTCCCAAATTTAGTAATCCATGTACAGTTCTTGCAAGTTCCAATGCAGGCTACATTTGCTAATTGTCTTTTGTGTTGATTCTTTTTGTGTTGAATGGGTGAGATGGGAGTGAAATGGGAGATAAGTGTGTCAGAAGTTAGTTCTTAGTTAGTTCTCATTAGTTCTCCACTCTTTGATTTGTCCCTCTTAGCTAAATGTACACCTTCTTCATGAAAACAAGTGAGAATTTATTTTGACTTGAGCTTAATTGTATTAAAAGCCTCTAATGACAGACTCTTACAAAACATTGCTTTCCAACAGATTGTGTTGCACAAGGCAAGGCAGGAGATTAATTTATTTTGCCACACAGCTTGTTCTATCCAAATCTAAAAGCAGTACTAGACCATTTTTTCTACAAACAATAAAATTAAATTATATAAGAAAATCTACCATTTTCATGTGGAAGACGTTGCTATGGGTGCTGCCCTTTTGTGTCCATTAGATCACCTACATTATTTGATTAAGATTCAATATTTGTTTTAAAGATTAGAAAACAAAAAGATAAAAGATTATTATGGCAAACTTGAGCTGAAACCTTTGCATCTGGCGTGTAACTAAAGATTTATCTCGAGCAAACCCCAGTTGGTAACCCCTTATTGTTTCTCTGTGTGTACTCCCTGCACTGCCTTGGGTGGGTTGCAGGGAATATTAGGAGGTGACACTGCTGGATGGTAGGAATCAGTGACAAAAAGCAACCCAAAACCCATCCACCACTGAGCTGTGCATCATCTCTCAATCTAAAGACTTTCTCAGGCTTTACCACCAGTGTTGGTCAGGTACATTGTAACTTTCTCTTGGGGAATGGAAGTTGGTGGTGGAACATCACCATTCCATTAGAACACCACTTGTTTGCAGTGCTGGTGGTGCTGGAGGAGGAGAAGGCTGGGAGTAAAACCTCTTAACCTCCCAGGTTATTCTGTGCATGACACTCTTGTTTCACACCTAAGTGTAGAAAACTGCAGGTAAAGCTGTAGTTAGTAAGTTTACACCAGTAAGTAATCTGTGTCTACTGAGTTTGCTGGAAGGATGTTTAATATATCTTTCTATTTAGGTACCCTAAACATGCCAGTAATAAGCAATAAAGGAATTCCTCTCTGAAATACCTACTGAAAGTGATGCAAACAGTCTATGTTTTGTATTGAGTGCTGTGGTTTTGAATCATAGCTTTGATATCTTGCAGATAAAATCTGTGATCAAATCAGCGATGCTGTGCTAGACGCCCATCTCAAACAGGACCCGAATGCCAAGGTTGCTTGTGGTAGGTTGTTTGCTGCTTTGCTTTAAGTCATCACACAGTCACATTCTTTTTTTAGGATGTTTGCAAAGACCTAGCTCATTTCAGTCTCAAAAAAATGACATCATAATTTCAGCCTTCAAGAGAAGGACATATGAGAAGAAACAGTAAAAGTTTTTGTAAAGACTGAAGCCTAAGCAGGCTGTAGAAGTGTGGAGCCATTGATTTTGTGAGTGGACTGAATTGTCCTGGAAGAAACAGATTTGCATGTCACTGAATCATGCTCAGTGTTTTGACTTTCCCAATTGTAAATTGGACACATTAGTTTTTTCCTTGTTTTCAGACAGATGATGAATATGAAAAGAATTTGTTATGGAGGGAAGTATAATGCTAAAAATATGGATAGAAAGGATTTACACTGTATACACCCAATAGATCTCTCAAAATCATCATCATCACACAGTTATTTGTCTTAATAGGCTGGCTTATTCTGCTGTTGTAATCCTATTTTCATCTCTCTTTTTAGAGACAGTATGTAAGACAGGAATGGTGTTGCTCTGTGGGGAGATCACTTCTCGTGCTATTGTGGATTATCAGCGAGTTGTCCGAGATGCAATTAGACATATTGGCTATGATGATTCAGCTAAAGGTTGGTGGAAAAACACATGAAATCGTGGAAGAACAAGCAATAGGCAACTGCAAAACAGGTCTGTCACCAGTCCCATACAGGGGCTTTAGCAAGCCTGATACAAACTGAATGTGCTGTGTGAAAGCTGCTTACATGGTGCTACATGATACACTTTCTGCCTTTACCCCAGTAAGTAAAAACCTTTTATTAGTTAAAACTGAATTGGGAGTAGGCAGAGTATACTTTGAACTGTGGTATTAGGCTACAATAATTAACTTCATCTTGAACCATAGAACCTACCACTCCTCCAAACTTGCAAGAACTTGAATCTTGGCTTTTCATTGGCAAGCTGATTGTTGCATTTTGGTGCAAAAGAGAGAGGAAAAACCTGGTTCATTTTGTTGTACCTTTGTATTTTTGTATTGCAGTAGCATCTAGAGGTCCCAGGTGTAAAGGTGGTTGTCACTGCAGGGTGCTCTGTTAGCTCTGAATAACTCCTTTTACACTGAGCAATGTGTGGTCCAGACCTAGGTTGTGGAATCTGCAAATGATAAAAAAGACAAAATACTCTGTGTACCAGACACATTTCATTTTCTGATTTGCATGTATCTGTTTATACAGTAGAAATATTGAAAGTATTCTATTGAAGTGAAGCGTATCTTTTAAGAGCTTTTGATTTACAAGTTGTTTACTGCAGTCTTTTAATTGCAATTGAATTTTCAGGAGATTATGGTGGGAGAAGATTACAGCAGCTCAGCTGCAGGTTGCCTTCACCACCATGCAACAGCAGTGCTTTCAGAAAACACAAGCAAATGTAGTAGGTCATAAAGCTCCTTTTCATCCAAACTGCCAACAGTGATGAGGGGAGATTCAGTGATCCAGTAAAAAACAATTTCTAGAAGTGAAAAAGAAAACCCCTAAACCAAATAATCACATACAGAAATATAATCTTCTTCTCTGCATAGCCTACTGAAAAGAGGATGAAGAGCATTCAAGTGGATCATATGCATATGGACGTGTATATATGTTGTAATGGCTGAACATGAGTTTGGTCAGCAGCTGTCAGTAGCTACACTTCTAGGAAAGGTTGGATTTGGAGAGAAGCAAGTTACTATTAATATACCTAGGAACAGGTGGGAAATTTTGCCACAATCTTCTGTACGTCTTTCAATTTCTTTTTAAAAACTTACTTTTGGTCTTTGAAAGTCATGTAAATTCCCATTTTCAGGTTTGTTGTAAGACCTGAATCTGGTGTTTTTCTGTTTGTGGCTCATGCAAAGTCCCATGAGAGATTTAAGTACGGACCCTGCTTTGCACGTATTACAAATAATGTATCAGAGAGCAGAGTCCTCAGCTGCTGAAAATCTCAGCTTCTGGGAATTTATGCAGAGGACTTTATTACTGTTCATTTGGGAAAGGTTCATTATTTACCTTTTTGACTATTCTGCACTTGACAGTTCATAATCTGAATTGGCTTGGCATAGGGAGCCAGTGCAAGAAAAAATAAGCAGTAACAAGCAAGAAAGGCAACCCTATATATCCCATGCCACCCCAAAAAAGTTTTCAAGGGTGGTATTGACAAAAATTTTACTAAAAATAACAGTTAGGTCTTGAGTTCTGAATGTTGTATTATCCCTCAGAATAAAAAATTTGTCCTATGCTTCCATGTTACTTTCCTTAATTGTGACAAAAAAAGCTAATCATTGCTATTCTTTTTTCCAAATAGGCTTTGACTACAAGACTTGTAACGTTTTAGTGGCACTGGAACAGCAGTCACCTGATATTGCCCAAGGTGTTCATCTACACAGGAATGAAGAGGATGTTGGTGCTGGAGATCAGGTAGACAGAGCATCACATCTAAAACACCAAAGCTGTTTTAATAGAAAGAGTTTACTCCATCTTATTGCCCTATTTTTTATGTCAAAACCCATGTCAAAATACCTCCACACTTCTCTTTGCCCCAGAATAAAACCCACAATTTTGCTAAAACAGTTGGAGGGCAGACTTTTGCCTGGTGGTGTTTTAGCACTCCAGGCAAATCAGGAGAGCTCTGGCAGTTTGTAGTAGCTGAGGAGGTTCCCTTTAGAACTTAGCAAAGGCTTTTTGCTTACGTATTTCTTGGTTTCGTTGTGTAGCTTTAGGTTCATCAGACCATTCATCTTGCAGCCACACTGCCCTGTAACACAGAATAAACAAAGCATCTTTTCACATTCACAGAGCTGTTGAGATTTTGTACAGCAAAAATTAATGTTTCATCTGCCCTCAGCTTGAGTACAATAAATACCAGAGTACTTTTAATTCTCACTTATTCCCGGAGGCAGCTCTTGTAATAGGTGTTCCATGTAATTAAGGCTGTCCAAGCTGCATTTCTCTGAGCTAAAGAACACATGTAGACGTTTATGGTGTTGCTCCCAAGAGAAAGATACTAACATAAAAACTCCATAATGGGACTTATGCCATGTGAGTGAATTTAACATTTACTAGTTATCGTTAAAAGTAATATCTAACTTACAGCACTGCTGTTGAGAACTGTAAGTGCAGGTATCAGAGGCCAGGAGCCAAGCTAATATTGTTCAAAAAATCCCTTGAGGTCTAAATTAAAATGCTTTTCTGCTGTCAGGGGGGCATAATACTACATAAGATGAAAAGAGATCTGACTTTTTTTGGCTCTTTGATGGCCTCACTTTCCATTTGATCAAAGTACCTTCCTGTCTTTTTTTCTTTTTTTTTTTTCCCCCATAATATACACTGGATGACATGAAAGAAAACGCTTCTAACTCTATTTAGCAAATGATAATCTGATGCAGGGAACATGAATGAATTAAGAAAGTAATATGTAACAGTATAAATACAAATATCATATATACCAATAGAAACTGTGACTCTAAGCATGTGGCATTGAAAAATTTGAGGCAGGTGCCTTAAACTGTTGAAGGGTATGTCCTTCATGGAGTGCTCACATCCCATTCCACTGAAATTTCAGATGTGAGCTGCAGTGTAAGTGTGTCTGTCTTCATACATAAAAGCCTCTGGAACATTTCCAGGCTACTGAGAACATCTTTCCTATGAGAGAATAGTCCTGAAATGTTTTATCCAGCAGACTTTTTTTTTCCTGTGAAAGAACCTGTTTGTTTTTTTCATAGAAACGTCTTCATTTTTGTCCGGGTTTCCAGCTCAACATGTAAGCCTTCAGGCTAGTGAAAAAATTTTAGGAACGTGGTTTGTTTCTCATTACACTGTAACATGTTGGAGCCTGATCTGAGTTTTATTGGCTCCTTGCACTGTGATGTAAAACGGTAGAAAGTAAACCTGAGGATACTGCTGACTCTTTTCTTCAGATGAAATCTCATTGCCTTTGGTTGTGGTGCCTTTAACAGTGATTGAAGTATGTTCTCTCCTCCTGCAGGGTTTGATGTTTGGTTATGCAACAGATGAGACAGAAGAATGTATGCCCCTAACAATTATTCTTGCTCATAAACTGAACGCCAGGTTAGCAGAGCTGAGGCGTAGTGGAGAACTCCCTTGGCTCAGGCCCGACTCTAAGACACAGGTAAATACTGCAAGGGATTGTCCAGAGACTTGAAAACCCACACTTTTTCCTTCCAGAAATACTGAATATTCTTGAAGACAGCAGTTAATGTGTTTCAGCCCATCAGGATAACGTACAAGTAGCAGATAAAGCTTTTCCACTGCTTGTGACATTGTCTCCTTGACTGTTGGAAAATGGTTAACTTGTGTCAGAGCATTTCACCACCTACCAGTGAAGAGACATTTAACCCTTCAGAACTAAGGGATGTGTGCTCATTGCAAAAGTGACAGGACATCCTAAGGATACATACAAATAAATACATTTATTTGTATTTAGTGGTTCAGGCTGACATTTTCAAGATGCAATGAGAACATAAATTTCTGAGGTTTGGGAGTTTTGAAGGAAATCCCACCTAAAAGATGTATTTTGGATGATTTCACAGAGAATCAGGTTATCCATATTCAGTTGTGTTTTTTCTAGGTTTTTTTTCTTTTGTTTTTTTTCTTTTTGTCTTTAGCATAGCAAAAATGCTGTGAGGAGATAGGTTTCATTTCTCATACCCTGGCATCACTGTGAGCAGTGATCCCTCTAATATCAGCACTGACATTTTGCTACAGTTTTGCTTTTGCAATAGCCTACCTGACATTTGATGAATACAAGTCATAGATCTGACAGCAACTTTGTTATTTTCTCCCCGCTGGGTTGCTCAGGTGACGGTTCAGTACATCCAGAAGAACGGAGCAGTGATCCCCGTGCGTGTTCACACCATTGTGATCTCTGTGCAGCACGATGAGACCATTTCCCTGGAGAACATGCGCAGGACCCTGAAGGAGCGTGTGATCCAAGTTGTTGTCCCTGCAAAATACTTGGATGACAAAACTGTCTATCATCTTCAGCCTAGTGGACGTTTTGTTATTGGAGGGCCTCAGGTTAGCACCGTTGTTTTGGCGGTCTTACGAGCTTGCCTTTCTCTGTGTGTGTGTGTCTTCAGTGCTCAGGGTGTGGCCTCTCTGTGCCAGGGTGTAAGGAGCAAGCTGCCCAGTGGAAGATTTTTCCTGCAGCTGAATGTGGGAGAAGAGCCCAGGGTTTCAGGTGTCCTATGCCAAAGTAATCTTTGAGGGCATGGTGATACCACACTTGTGTTATGACCAGGCAGGCAAGTCTACATGTGATCTTCCATTGCATGTAGAGTGTACAGCTCAATTCTGGATTTCCTCAAACCTTCTGGGGACCAGCACTGGGTGAGATTTGCTGTCCTTTCTCATAGGAAGCACTTCTTACAGAGAGATGGACAAGAGAAGCTTTACTTCTCTTACAGTGAGCCTGGTTTTCAGATCTGCATAACTCTCACTGTTCTGCCTGGCACCAGTAAGAGCTGAAGATGTTCATTGGTGCTGAAAGTCAGCCCCAAAAGGCTTCTTCTGGTGAGAAAATAAATGTTTCTTTTACTCCTAGGCAATGCAGGAGCTGGGATTTATAATTTCCTCCTGCAGTCACAGAGGTCAGGCAGAACTTCCATTCTCTGTAGGATCAGCAGCTCTGAGATCTAGTTTTTGGAAACAAATTTACCATTAGCAAAGTTTTAATCTTGAGATACCTTCAGAACTATCACAACAAAATTTCAAAGCTCCTTCCTAAAATTAGGTTCAATTTTACAACAAATCCAAGTACACAGTGTTTTTCCTTTGTTTTTCAAATTCATACACTTACTGGAATTTTCTAGAATTATATCTAAGGCACTCTGTCTTTTTTTCATTAGTGCTGTGTAACAAGTAGGAAAGTATCAAGATTCGTCATTATAATTGATGATTCTACAAACAATATTTTTGTGAAGTTGAATGGGTTGTATCACTGTAATGTTGTGTATCATTGACATCCTAGACTATGCACAAAAGAAGAGTCAAACTTGAGCTGTAACTTAGCATGAATGAACCAAGACAGCAATCATAGCTACATACAAAAAGGCTACACAGGAAAATTTTTGTGTGCAGTGAACAGCACCCATTAAAAATGTAAATCTTTCAGAACTGCATCCATTTGAAAATGTGCTACAGTTACACCTGATAAGCCAGCCAGGAATACCCTTTCTACTCTTGTGCTGGAGCTCTGTTGCATATGTTTGCACACACAAACCGAGGCAAGTCACAGCATCCGTTTACAGCTTTTAAAACCTGGGCTAAGTTTGCTCAGTATGGGTCAATCTGCCTACGTGTCCATGACCTTGCAACTGCTCTCATCACTTGTGCAATTTACAATGGCAATGCAGCAACCAGGAAAACTATTTCTCTTCTTAACAGCTTTAGCTTTCTGCTTATTTTTCAGAAGAGTGTTACTCAGTTTTATTTTTAACAAAGCTAGCTACAGGAGGCTGTTTTACCTCCAGCTCAGTTCATCTAAAGAAGATACATGTATTTCACTTGGGATTTACACCTTATGTTTTTGAGTGTGGTGGGACCTTGAATTTTGGCTATGGCAAAATGGGTAGGTTTTCTGCTGTCATCATTTTCTTACCAGCAATACTGCTGAGTGATGAGGACAGACATTACAGCTCATCACAAGGATGACTTCCACACACTTTACAAGTGTGTTTGTACTTGTTCAGCACCTTTGAAACAAGGGGTGTTTCTCTTGCCTTTCACATGTCCATTTATTCCCCCTCCTCTCACTCAGTTCTGCAGCCAAGTCATGGTGGCACACAAGGTGTTCTCATAGCAACTGTCTGCACCATGAAAAATTAATATTTGAGTCAAGCAGAAAAACCCAAGGACAGCATCCTTTAAGACTGGTTCAGCTGTCTAAAATTCAGATTTACGTCTCACTTCTTCCTTAGCAGAATGGAACAAACAGTGCCAAAGGTTTACTTCTGTGTATATGCACAGTCTTTCTAAGAAAAAATTTGACTCCCCACTTGTGTTTGCTGTGCAAACATTCCAACAGTTGAATTTTAGGGACATGATGTTCTGAGGGAGAGAATTTTAAATCTGCCTGCACAGGTGGCAGCTGTATTTAAAATTTGGATATGTTTCCATTCACACCAAAAAGCTTAAGGATTTAGTAAATTGCAGGGTTCAGAAAATTAGTTTGGTGCTGATCAGCTAAAACCCGATCAAATGAAAATATTAAGTATTTGTGAGGAGCAGCCAGGATAGCTGTAGGCAACCAGAATGTTATCTGTACTGCCTTACTTAATATTTTTGAATATTCATCTATAAATATCTGTTCTGAGAAGGAAGTAATCCTTTCTCAATTACCTATAACTGCTTAGTATTCCATACCTGTTGTGTACAGTTTAAATTGGACTATAAATATTTTGGGGTTGGAAATGTGGGGTTTTAGTACATATATGACACCCTCTGATACTGCACTGAAAGTGCTGGGTGCCAGTGTCCATGTAATGATGTATAAGGTACCACTGACATACCTTGGACAGTTAATGAAGAAAGAATCTGCTGTTCAATATTCATTCAATTTGTGATTTTGACTAAAAGATATGAAAACCTGGGTTGAGGCTTTTTCATATTTTAAACAGTGTGAAATCTCTCAGTGGTTCCTATATGGCATGTAGCTTTTTAGCAATATTCTGTAATTGGTTTGGATATTTAGTAGGTCCTTTCTAAACCTCAGTTTCCGTATTGCCAGGGATTTCTTTTTTAAAAACAGGCAATGCATGCTCTAGCTATTGAAGTGTAAACCTGTTTGCTTAATTGACCAAACAAATTTGTGCATGGCTTGTGTTGAGCATCTGGCTTTAAAGAACAGTTACAGCCACTGTTGTACCTTGGTGAGACAAGTTCATTCCTTCAGCTACCCCTGTGTGGCAAACTTTCCTGTCGCTGCGGTCTTGTGAAGGAATGCACAGCATTGTCTGAGAGCGATGATGAAATGGATGTATAATGGGCAACTGCTGTCCCTGGGGCAGGGTGACGCTGGTGTCACTGGGAGGAAGATCATCGTCGACACCTACGGCGGCTGGGGAGCGCACGGCGGGGGGGCCTTCTCCGGCAAGGACTACACCAAGGTGGACAGGTCGGCCGCGTACGCAGCCCGCTGGGTGGCCAAGTCTCTGGTGAAAGCTGGGCTCTGTCGCCGTGTTCTGGTTCAGGTATGGTTTGATAAGGGTGTTGCTTTTCTCAAAAAGACTTTCCTTTTTTCACATTTTCTTCCATTACCCGTCATACGAGACACTGTGGTAGAAGGGGTCTCAGTGATGGTTTCTTGAAGAAAGGAAGACTTGATGTGCTTGGTTCAAGCCCCCTGTAATGTCACTAATAGCCTGTTGGCTTCTTGAAACTGGAACTTTTAATTTAGCCTTCATTTTATTGGCTATTTTTCCAGACATTTGTTGAGCCTTTAACCCCCTGACGCTGTCATGGAAGTGAGCATGGAGTGACTGAGCAAGGGGTGACTGGGTAAATGCAGAGGCCTCAGCATTTTCAGAGTTTTCTCTTCTTTTTTCTACAAATACAGATTGTGCAAACATGAGAAGTGAAGGAGAGGCTTTAGTTTTCATAAGATGATTCATAAATGAATGCTTTCTTCTGCTGCAACTGGTGCTGTGTTTACTGGCTGACTAAAGTGCCTTTTTTCCCACAGGTTTCTTATGCCATTGGGGTTGCTCATCCACTGTCCATTTCACTGTTCACTTATGGAACTTCCCAAAAAACAGAGAAAGAGCTGCTGGACATTGTGCACAAAAACTTTGATCTTCGGCCTGGAGTCATTGTCAGGTAAGGAAACACAAAGAAAGGAAAATATCCCAGTAGTCACATCCAAGAAATGATTTCTTGCAAAATCGTCAGCTATCACTGAGGGTTTGGTCTTCTACAGTATAAGGAAGTCAAATAAAACAACTTTTGTATTCCAAGAATTATAAGTCACTATATTCTGAGAAAAAGGTATCTTCTGGTTTACAAAAGGAATTGCAGGTTATTTCATCTTTTCCATGACAATTAATAATTCTCAATAATAAGGCCTTTTCCTATAGCCCTAAAGTACATTAAAGACACTTAAGTAGTCTTGTCACTTTGTCCCCATTGAACACGTTCCTTGGTAAACTTGCATCTCCAGAAAATGCCTGCTTGTCTCAGGGTGTGGGATGGATACCAACACCAGGATTTTAAAAGTAGTTACCATGATGTATCATAATGTGAAAAATTTTTGCTTCTTTTCATTATACACACAGGGATTTGGATCTGAAAAAGCCCATTTACCAGAAGACTGCATGTTATGGTCACTTTGGAAGACAGGAATTCTCATGGGAAGTGCCTAAAAAGCTCGTGTTTTGACATTAGTGACATGTCACCTTTTAAAAACAGAAAGGAAGACCACTACTGATGAGGATGCTTCTGAAAATCAAATTTGACAGCTTTATATTCAACATAAGGAATTTTAGATTTTAAATGGAAAGAAAGAAAAGGTTATTTTCTTGGAAATTGATTTTTTTTTTTTAACCCTCAGTGTCTTTCATTATCTAAGATATAATGGACAGAGTCTGTTTTTTAAATCAGCATCAGACAACGAAATACAGTTTACTTTTAACTGCTGCTCTGTTGGTTCTTTCGAGATAGACAAAGTGTGACTCAGGTACTCAAACCAATAGCTGAACCTCAAACCTTTGATGGGCAAAGGTGAAGAAGGCTTTCCCAACTCTGACTAAGGATCAGCAGATCTGTTGCTTCTAATTAGACAATGGGAAATTCTGGGGTCCAATTTCCTTACTGGAGTTAGCATTGCATATGGCTAGGGGCTGCTTTGATGGATGGGAGGAGGCTGGATATCACATAACTGTATCCTGACCTCTTTTATAAAAGATGTTAACATATATGTAATATTTAAATCACCTTCACTGCATATGTGCTGTTACTGTCGTGTTTCAATTACCCACATTTTTGAACCATAAGAGCTCTCCTATGAAACGACAATCATAGAATAAAAAGCTTTTTCCTACCATGTATGTAAATGTCTCTTTTTCCATGTGTTTTTTTAATGTTGCTGTACGATGGTCCATCTCAGTTCAGCTGCTTCTACTCTTGTAGGAATTTAGTTTACCAGCACAACCGAATTTTGTTAGATTTTGGAATTGTTATATGAATTTCCGTGTTGATACATGTATGAACACTCTTTAGTCCTTGTGATTAATGGAAACTCAGTGAAAAATTATTAGATTTTCATTTGTGAGTCTTAGGTTTGTGCTATGCAGTATTTTTTCATGTTTTTTGCTCCCAAGCATCAGGTTCATTGCACGGCTTTCTGTGATGGATATAATTTGGGAATAAAATATACCTCAGAGAATGAGTGCAAAACTTGCCCAAACACGCAGAGCACGAGGTTCCATGGGGCACAGTGCCTTCCCCGCGGAGAGCTGCCCCCGGCTGGGAGCTGTGCCGGGCTGGGCTCCGGGGGTGCTGCCAGCGCCCCGCTGTTCCTGCTGGAGCCCGCGGCCGCCGCTCAGGGCGCTGCTGCCCGTGGGCGGAACGTGGTCAAGGCTGAGGACAAGGACATCTCTGTCTGTGCCCATGGGCTGTATTGTCCTAGACAGTGGCAAAATACTCTGCAAATGCCTGTGGGTTAGGCACGAGTTTGTTTAAACTGGGAGGGTGTGGGACCACGTTTATCTTCTGTGATCGGTTTTGTTTGTCAGTAACAAACAAACTTAATCCTGCAATGCAGCGGTTGCCTGTGTCTGGCTCCCGAGAGGGACTTGGTGCTTTGGGGGTTAGCCGGCAGTCTGATAAACCTACGCTGGAGAAGTGCTGCCACCCCGTGTTTAACTCCTAAAAAAATGTCTTCCTACAGTACCTCCCGAACAGGTGTGCTGGTGGAAAGAGAGTGCCTGCCATGAACATTAAAGAAAAAGCTGCCTTTTATTCCTTTCAAGTGTGTCATAAATACACTTTCTATCTAGTCAAGCCAGAGGTCTCTCCACTTCATTAATTATGCTAACGTGCTCTGTGTTCCGGGTAAGTTGAGATAAACAGGTTTATGTGTAGCTCCTGACCTCCCAAGGACTTATCACATGAATCAGTGGGCTTCGTTGGGTACCCACCTGGGTACATTGTGGTTGGAAAATATCTTCAAGAGCACCTGCATCTTAAAGAATGAGTTGGCAAAGATTTCCCTTTTTCCTAGCGGCATATTGCTTATCTTCCAAGGAATATGGAATATGTGTGTGTCAGCCTCAGAAATGTAAACTGTTAGGAGCCAGGTCCTATTGGCCAGACTAGAAACATTAACCTGGACCTTTGTTATTAAAGACTAGTTTTGCTAATGGTCTTTAACCTGTCAGTAATGCATACAAAGGCATTTTGTTAATAATAAGGAGGTCACCATTCATGCTGACCCAGAACTGTTTTACGGAAGCATTGCTGTCCTACACACACCTGTTTGTCAAGATGTCCCTGATGTAGCACAAGAAGACCTTCCTTTGTCAATGTCCTGGGTGCCTTTCTTTCAGCTTAACTTCTTCAGGAGCTCCAGTTCATAGTGTATTACACTCCAACCAGCGGAAGAAAGTGAATGAAAAGCTAATAAAAAGAAACCAGAGAAAGTGCCTTATAAATAAATGTGCTTTAAAACATAACATGGAAGCAGAAAGTCCATCTCTCAACAAAAAGAAACACCTGCAGACCAAGGGAACACTTCTGCTTAGACAATACCTGTATTAACCATTAAACCATTAAAGGTTTGTTGGAGGGGAGGGATGGGTGTGTGTTTCCAGCTGGTTGGTGGGCAGGAGAGGCTTGGCATTGTCTTGAGTGTGTGATAGCTTTCAGGTGAAGGCTGTGACACTGAGCCCTGCACAGGGGTCAGACACACCCCTAGCACGTTAGCTGGGTAATTGGATTCATCTGCTAGTAAATGGGTAGGATAGAAATGGCTGAACTTCTGTGGCAATTTTGCTACCTATTCAGCTATTCCCATAAATGGATTTAAGCACATGAGGTTCATGGCTCCATTAAATAAACAAAGAAGAAAGTAGCTAAACTCTGGATGCTACAGGAGGGAAACCATAGCCCCTTGGTTCAAATCAGTCAGCATTTACTATTCTGAGCATTCTTTTGGAGCATGACATACCTCTTCTTTATGAAAGTATATATGTGTGTGTGAGAGAGAGACAAACATAGACAGATGGGAAGGTGGCAAAAGAGGCAGAGCATGCAAGAATGTGCATACACTAAATATGTTTACAGTAAGCCAGTTAATCTGACAATTTCCTGGTGGAGCTGGCAGCAGCAGAGCCAGACTGCCTCAGTGCCCTAACGAGAACATGCCCTTGCCCTCCCCTAAACTGTTCTGGCAAGCTCTCCTTGGGCTTCCCAGCAAGTGGGGCAATGTGTGCCTCCCCCTAATCGCTGGTCACAGCACTGCTGTGGAGTGAGGCACTCTAAAAGCAACCAGCGACCCACAGGCACACAGGTCTGTGCCTAACTCTGGTGCTTTTGCTCTCAGGCACCACAAGCAGCAAGCAATTAGCCCTCGGTCTCCTGCAGAAAATGTTCAGCTCCTGCCTTCCATGGAAAACACTGTTTGTTCTAAGTTTAACAGTTCTTCTTACAGGTAAGATATTCTTTGAATATGACTAACAATTATTTATATAGGGCTGTCTTAAAGAAATGAATGGCCTGCTTGAGAACCCGGTGCCAAGTGGCCCCAAACAGGTGGTCAGATTGCTGTTTCAAATAAATCAATATTTGTACAAATTATTCACATTTGAGCCCTGATCACCTCAGGTGACAGGTAGAACAAGCTAGTACTAGGACTGCAGGATAGAAGAACAGTACCTCTAAACAAGTATTATTCCATGGTATTTGGTGTTTGTTTAAGTCCTATCAGGAGGGACTATGACCTAACTGCTTCTGCTTGTCTTCTAGATTTTACTGCAATCAGAACTTTTGCCGATGTAAGTGAATGCAAAACTGCAACCATAGATGATGTGAATGAGGGTCTTGAGGTAAGAGGCTGGCTCAGCCAGGGTCTGTTCTGCACCCACCCCCTGTGCTGGTGGGCTCCTGCTGTGTCTGCCTGCACTGGCTGGGCAAGCACAGCTCGTGCCTTGCTTTGGCCATGTACAAAGTACGTGCTGGGGAGGGGAGCCACATGCAAGAGCAGAAAAACATTAGTGTCACCTGACTTAGCACAGCTTTGCTCCTGCTGTTGCTAGTCTAAAAACTGTCCTTGTAGATATATTTTCCAGTTTTCCTGTGCTCCAGATATATAAAGGGGCTTGAACATAAGCAGTATAGCTAGATAAATAGCAATATCTACCTAAAAAATACATGAGCTTCTTTATTTACAGATGTTCACAGATAAATTAATTCTAATTCTCCAAAATATTTCCTTTTCAAATTAGATTTTTTTTTCTCCCCTCACTCCATAGAAATATTCAAAATGCTGGCCTGAAATGATTGCCAAGGGTGAAAAAGCTTCAATCAATTCCCTGGTGTGGACACTGCAAGAAACACTCGATCTGCTGCGCCCTGTTCAAGGGCAATGTGAGGCCCCTACTTACAGAGTGAATCAAGTGTCTGCATTTCTTTGGGGGTGGGGGAGGAAGGGCATAAGATAAAAGATATCTCAGGAACAGAAAGCACCAGGTTGGCAGGGACTGGGGATGCACAGCACCACAAACAGGGGGGTCCCACTGTCCTTGCAGCCCAGGCACCAGTGCTGAGCAGCAGCATAACCACCAAAAAATGGGAGGAAAAAGATTTTAAACGAGCAAAAATGCTTGCTTTGATGAAGCCAGCTGGTGGAGAGGGGTCAAGGAGTTTGATTGGGAAGGGGAGACTTTTATACCCACTTTTGCTCTGATACATTGTTTCCTTGCTCTTTTTTTTCTATTTTTATCCACCCAAAAGTTTGCAAGGAGCTACCTCCGTGCCCACGCCCAGTGGCCCCAAGAAACGGGGGGCTGGTGTGTGTGACCATTGACAGTGCTCAGTACTGCAAACCCATGTGCAACAAGGTAACATTGCCTTACTTTGCTGCATCTATTCCTTAATTACTACTTATGGGGTAAAGCCTAACTTTGCTTGCTATATGTTTTTTATATCCCTCAGGGCTGGGAGAGGTTGTACTGTTTGTATTTACCTGCCCTGGCTGGATGTTTCTTCCCCTTGCAGTTACCATGACGTACCCTAAGACAGAGTTTGTTTATTTTCTCCCCACCCTTGTTCCCCAAGGGTTATGACTTCCAGTTCCTCAGAAGCAGCAGGCTCTATGAAGTGTGTGGCAATGCCACAGGGTTTTCCTGGACAACACAGCTTGTTGGGGGAAAGGCCCTGGCTGTTTGCAACCGTGAGTACTTCTCAGACAAATCTGTTCATGAGGACGTGGGGCTCCACAAAAAACAGGAGGAAAGAAAAGTTCCTCTTTTCTTGACATGTGTGGCAACCTTGTCATGCCTGACACTGTGACAGCAGTGCTGTGCTGGCAAACTGATGAGTAAAGACACACATTAGCTTTGATACTCTCATGAAGGCCTGAGCACTGCTGTTTCACCTTGGGGTACCAAATATGACATGTATGCAAATGTTTGTGGGAAGGTGCACCGTTTTTTAAAAAAAAAAAGCCCTTCACACAAGCCCCATGCTGCACAAGGGTTTTGTGACCCACTGGACAGAGAGCAGTAGGACATAAAACTGATTATCTTGCAACAATACTTGAAGAATCTTGGCAAAATTGGCCAACACCTGCATGCACACATAATAAAGCCAAGCAGCTGGCCTGCCCCAGCCAGCAATGCTGCCACTTCCACAGCAGCCCAAGGACTGCTCCCATTGCATCCATTGCTCAATCTGTGACCCAAAGCAGCCTGTGACTCTGCTGTTCTTGCCCTAATTTAAAAACAAATGTGCATGTAGACACACAGAAGGGCTGCCTTACCTCTTCTATGCTTAATGGAAACTATTTTACTGTTGGCGGTGCCTAGTTGCTAGAGCAGTTGTTTTCCAAGGCTTACCAGAAGCAAGCAGTCATCTTGGCACTTTTATTCCAAGTTGGGGACTTCAGTCTAGAAAATGGGAATGCCTGTGCTTGTTTAAAGACTAGGACAAAGCTAAGCTAAATCAGTCAACTGCTTTATTTATTTATTTCTTGCTTCTCATTTTTCCAGCCTCTGAGATGGCCATCGGTGGAGCTAAATCTGCCTATTTCCCCAGCAACATCACCTGTGTACACACACTTGCCCTCCCTGCAGCTCAGGCAGAGCAGCTGAACATCTTCCTCAAAGAGCTGGCTGAGCACGGCATCCAGGGCTCCAGCCGGGACAAGGGGGCTGATTGCATCATCTGTGGCCACTAGCCCCAAACAGCCTGGGCACAGCCCAGCCACCTGCCTGTGCTTGGACAGCAGGAGCAGAGCAGTGAAATCTTTGTTAGCACGTGTAAACACTCAGCTTTCATTTAGTTAAAGGGCTGGAGATCATGGCCATGACCTCAGCTTTGGGCTAAATCTTATCCCACAGCTCATGGCAGAAGGGTTTCGAAGAAAGAAAACAACTTTTATAGCTTAAATTTGTCTAGCTGGAATTAAATAAGAACTAAATATTTTAATGGATGCCTTCCTACTGGCTTCACTTCTTCAGGATCTCTGAAGACAGTGATAACACTAATTGTTATCAGAAATTGTCCCACGTCAGGGGTCATCTACACTGACAGAGGGCCATACCTGTACTTGCTTTTACAATTTCCAGTTAATCCCTGTTGTTGCTCTGATGAGCATTAAAGCTTTATAAGTGACAACAGCTCCTGTCTGTAGGGGTGTAATTCTTTATTCTCTTGCTTGCTTGACTGGGGCTTAGAACAGCAGCAGAAAACTTGTCCATTGTCCACCTGGCACTAAATGAAAGTGGAGATCAAAGCTTAGCACTGGTGATCCAGCTTATTTATGGAGCTGTAGCTACCAACAATGTGCATGTGAATTATTATGAAATATAAACAAGAAATTTAGTTACTGCTTGCTTGGTTTTCGGTGGAATCTGTGCTTGGGGTAATATTTTAATTTTCTTCTGTTAAGCAAACAGTGAAGCTGGAGATCTGAAGACAGATAATTCATCTCTTTGTGTTTCCTATCCCTCTTTTACCTTTTCCCTATTTCTGCAGGGTTCTCAGGCACAGACGGCATAGTTTTGTGGTACAAGATGTATAACTGACCTTTGCATTATTAATCAGATAAATTATTCAAATATGTATATTTACATACTTATATTTCAGGCTCAGAATCCAGTCATAGCAAGTAAAAACTCTCATAAATAACCCCAGTTGCTTTAGGGCCCAGAAGCAGACAGTCATATGATATGAGTGGAACAGAAATTTACACCAGAAAAGGGATGAATTGACTGCTTTGGCTGCTGATAAACCACATAGCAATAACTTAAGTCATTGTGTTGGAGAAAAAAGTGCTGTAGTCTTAAAGAAAAACAGTGAGTTTTGTATCACTGGGGTTTTTGTTTATTTATCTCCTTATTTATTTATGGCAAACAAGTTACCTCTATCAAATGAAATTATAATGGTTTTGAGTCCTTCCAGCCAATTCATTATCAACTGCTGCTCAGATGAAATATCTGGATGACTTTCCAGTATAATTTTTCTGCTGGTGTTAAACCCCATTTTTTCTTTCAATTGTGTTAATCTATTCTAGTGGCTTTCCAAACCAACCAACAAAAGAAAAATCACTGATATTTCAAGAGGAAATCAAGCCATTGCTCTTGTAAGCTAACAGGAACTGTTTTATCTGTACATCAGAAATCCTCATGGTGAGTGCCACACAATGTGAAAGAACTAGGCTGGAAAGCTTAAACTATCATCTGTCATGAACCTGATATTAAGCTGGAGATTGGGTTCCTGGAGTGTTTTTCAAAAACTTGCAGAGAAGCAATTTTGTTTTATTCCCACACCTGAATTATTATTTATATATGAGAAGGGGAAGTTGACTCAATAAGCCCACATGGCACAGTTAAAAGCTAAAGTAAATGTAATCATGTTATTTCCCAGAGTATATTTGCATAATTTAATTCAGGTAAATGGCTGCTGTGTGTTTGCATTGACTTCTTGTCAGTGTCTGGCTGGGCCTGTCTGAGCATTGGACTATCCCCTTGTGCTCCTGCTCTAGTCCTGGGATGGGGGGAGACTTGTGTTCTGGCACTAGATGGTTGGGGAGACAGGAAAATTCATATAGAAGGAAAGAAATTAATTCATATTGAAGAACAGAATTGAAGACCATTTTAAGTCATAAAGTTTTCAGATCAGCCAACAGATACAGAGGAGGCTTATTTGTTGTACCATTCTCTGATATTTGTTCTATTTTTAGATTTTGCTATACAACCAGACGAAACTACTGCCTCCCCAGAGCATCCTGCATGCTTTTGATCAGTCCACCTGCATCACTGCCAGTCAGCTAAAGACTTGGGTAATATTTACAGTGTAACAGGAGAGAGGGAGGCTTTCCTGGTATTAATTAAGGGAGTACAATGCTGTGTTATCCTTGCTTCTCTTTCAGTCCATTATAACTCAAGAGAAGAACTCAGTCTAGGAACTGAGCCAACAACAGTAATTCCAACCTGGCCAAAAAAAATGGAAGGCAAAGTGCTGAAAACTGCGGTTCATGACGACAAAATCACATACCTCCTTCTTTTCACAGGAACTTAGTAGCAGCAGACTGGTAAACCCAATGCTTTTGGGTGGATCCCAGGTGGTGGGGGTGATGCTGAGAGGTGTTATCCCTGTGAGGCATCCTCAGGGTGCAGCAGGGCTGGCTCACACCGAGCCCTGCAGCGAGATCTGCGGCACCCGCTTCATTCTCCAGATCACCACGGCAGCGGGGGGCAGCAGCATCAGGAAACTCATCACCAGCACCGCAGCAAAAATCACCAGCAGGATTGCCCACGGGGCCAGGATTGTTTCCACCATGGTTTCCTCCGTGTCAAGGGTCTGAAGCTGTAAAGCAAACAATATGCTGCATTATGTACTTGTAAATAGGAACTATGTCTGAAGAGATGCGTTTGTTTTAGCCTGCATAGGGGTGTCAGCCTCTCTGGGCTATTCTCTCAGCCTGGAGAACAAACCCCTTCCCTGGGCTGCAGACCCCAGAAGAGCTCCTGCTTTGCCTCCCTCTGTCTCCTCAGGAGCCTCCATGGAGCATCAGCCTGCCTTTCCCCTTTGGCTCGGCTGCATGCTGGTGTAAGACACCATGTGCCCCCTGAAGCACTGTTCCTGACCCTTGGGCAAGCCTTTTGCTTTAAAACTTTGATTTTTAAGGCTCTCCTTTCCCACTTAGAGCATCATTACACAAAGTGATTGCTACACTAACATGTATCAAAGCTAAGCCTGAAAATAAAAGAATATGATGGAAAGGAGAACTGGAAATTGAACTGCCATTAGAATGCATATTTTATCTTTTTCCAGGTGTCAGGCTTTTGAAAGAGCAGGGTGCTTAGGAAGGCGTTAAATCATGCTGATTTTGCTAAGTGTTAACAGGTGTGTCCCAGGGCAGTCAATGCAATTCCTGCCACAGGATTCACACACCTGAAAGTCATAAGGACTGCAAGTTCTCTTCCAGGACCCACACACCTGAAAGCTGTACAGGGGGTGAGTAAAAAGAGGTGCCAGGGACAGAAAAGGCTTTTTCTCCACAACTGCTTGTGCCAGTAGTGAGGTGTCTCGAGGGGCTGCAGTGCTGTCTGCCGTGTGGGAGCTGGGCCTGCAACTCCCTGGAGGAGGTCTCAGGTTAGTCCGAGTGTTTGCTTTACTGGGTTTTTGTTACTAAATCCTGGTCTTTATCTAAAGGTGAAGATGGAAAAAAGGTTGATAGAAATATGTATGTTTAAGGGGATTAGAAAATCTGAATAATTTCCTGCGATTGTGTGTACTGAGGTGTTAAAATTGCCATTAGCTCTTTTGGGGTTTTTTGCTGTGGCTGGTGAGGAGGTTTGCTGTGTGTCTTGTAATAAATCTCAGAGGATTTAGGCCATGATACCCCTTAATGAAGCCTCCCTACCCATTTAGCAGACTCCTCATAGAGTTCTGCTTGGCTGCTGTGGCATTTTCTAGTTAGATTAATCTCAAACCTGCTCAGACAGGCCCAGCCAGACACTGACAAGAAGTCAATGCAAACACACAGCAGCCACTGGGAAAGTCCAGAGGATGCAGGTGGAGCTCGCCTAGCTGGGGCCCTGGAGAGCTCTCACATCTGCTGCCTCCTCACCAGTGAAGGCACATACCTGTGACAGGTGTGCTGCCCACCAGTGCCTTCCTGGGAGGGGGCTGTGCTCTGTGGCTGTGCTCTGTGGGTGTTTTCACCCAAAGTGCAAACCTGCTGCTTGATTTTGTGTGTGTTTATCTGCTCTGAGCTGCTGCCGCGGGCTGGGCTGGGCTGTGGAGCCCACTAGGCTGGGTGATTTTCTGACTGTTCCTGTGGCACCCCTGAGTGTTGTTCTTCTCTTCCCACTGGCTGGGGGTGAATTTAGGTGTGAGGCTGTTTTTAACCTGGAGAGGCTGTGGAGAGGGGTTTTTTTTGGTCAGGGAGTTTTCTTGTGCTCCTTCACTGCGGCCTACAGGGGATGTCACAGGTGGGCCTCCTGTCTGCTAATCTGAATGTCTCTGACAATTAACTCTTTTAAATCTCTCCGTTTCTGACTTGCCTTGTGGGTCCTTTTTCCTGCCTTTTTCTCTGCCAGTCATCTTCTGTTAAGCTCTTGCTGTTGCTACTTTTTGCTTCATTTTCCAGCTTTTGTTTCAAATCTTGCTGTTATTTCATTCCCTTCCTTGTTCCTGTCTCAGTTTGTTGCTATCTCCTTTTTTTTGAAAATTCATTCCTAGTTTGCATGGGAAATCCCTGTCTCCATTCTCTGCTCTATTGATTCTTCACCAGTGTTTGGCTGTGGGAAAAAAAAAAAATACCCAGTGAGAGCCTCCACTGCTCTGCCAGCAGTCAGGCCTGGTGAGAGCAGAGAATTGCCCCTTTCCTTAAACTCTGGCTGTGAGGAAAGGCCACACCAGTTAAATTTGCACAAAACAAACTTGCAATGATTTTCAGCTGGACTGTATGCCATGTTTTGTAAGAAACAGAGGTCCCAAGACATGCTGGATGCTGAGGGTGAAGGAAGGCTCTGTTCTTTTCCTGTGCTGAGAAAGCAAACGCTGTCGTTTGAGGCAGGGAAGGTTGGGTGTGTTTGAGCACACAGACAGACATCCCTCTCCTTCATCCCTTGGTGGAGATGACACAGTATATTGCTATGCTTGGATAAGGAATTGCTGTCCTGACTGCTGTGCCACTGGCAGTGAAACAAGGGTTGGAAAATCAGCCCTGCAGGGGCCTGCTGGGTTGTCTGCCCTGGCCCTCGGGGAGGATGAGGTTGCAGAAGCACTTGGGAAGTCATGGGAAGGTCTGTGACAGTGTGGAGACAGCTCTGAGGAGTTGAGGATGTGTAGTTTGAGGCTGTAAAGAGCAGCAGCTCCTTTGCCAAAAGCCTTGCTCACCTTTTGGAGCTGTTTGCTGCGTTGGCTTTAGCTAAAAAAGCTGCTGGTGCCTAGGAAGTGACACTGGGTCACAAAATCTCCAAAGTGTTTATTTGTTCTCCATGAACCTAATCAATGCTTTTCCTGCACTTGTGTTCTCAAGCCCTAAGGTTTTTCTCAGCCTGAGCAAGTGCTGCACAGCCCTAGGGCACACTGTGCAGTGACCAAAGTCTTTGGGGACTGAATACAGCAACTCTTCATAAGGTGCCTGTTTGTGCCATGAGCCAGTAATATTACAGTATATAAATTTTAGTGAAATAATCAGAAATGAGGTACATTCACAACAGCAGAACTCATCCCAGAGAGAACACAGGTGCACTGGTGGTGCTGTGCAATGAGCAGAGGCCTCAGGCCACAACTCAGAGCCCTTCTGAATGCTGCAGGTCTGTCTCAGCCAGACTCTTGCCTTCAGCACAGCTATAAAAAGGTCTTGGGGACTGCTCTGTTAATGGGGTATTTCTCACAGGGACAGTATTTGATTACGGGAGGGGATAAATGAATCAAAACAGTGGTCAAACAGAACATAGCTCTGGAAATACAAAGTCTTTCAGAATAAATACACACTGTCACTGGAGCTTTGAGAGGTCTTTATGTCAACTAAAACCCACATCAGTGAATGTGTGAGTATGTCAAATCTGGTCTCTAAAGTACAAAATATTTTATAATGAAGGATGTTCTAGATCTATCCCTAAATTTAACAAATGGGTAGATGAATAAAGGTGTCTGCAAGGATTTGAGCTGAACACAATGAATGAAATGCAATAAATGCCTTCTGTAGAGAAGTATACAATAAAGAAGACATTTGGGAAGGGGAGAAAGCACAGGCCTCTTAGAGGTGTGATTTGTGTTTGCACCTTCCATTTCCAGTGTTTCATTGAAGATTTGCCTGAAGGCTCTACAAATTAAAGTGGGAGTTTTTCTATTCTATAGCTGATGGAAGACCATCCTGGCCAGGCTTATTTGCAGTCTACAGAAATAGTGTGAAGGTTCAAGACAGCCCTCTGAGTAACTTCAGTTATTGTAACTTGAGAAGCTCCCCTGAGCAAGATGCTTGTGGGAGGTGGTGACCTCCAGGTCTGTAACTTGCTCTCAGCTGTGTTTTTTTTGAAAATATATTGCATAGGGCTAAAAGATGAAGTGGCATCTGAATTGGCACCTATTTATATAATTTATGGGTCTCTTAACTACAGAATTGTTGGCTATCATGTAATAATTTTTATTCAGTGCTTGGAAAATCATGGATCTAATGCTGCTGGCTAAACTCTGGGAACAGAGAAACAAGATTTAAAACTCTGGGAGCCCAGTAAATTTGTAAGTGAAGCCACCAAAAGGCAGAACGGACTGAAGTCTGCAAGGCCTGTTTTATATCAGTGAATGGTTATATTTTCTTTTGTTTGTAGAAGGATATTCTGATTAGCAGCTTCAGCAGTTAATGTCAATCAAAGAGTTACCTTTGTGAAATCAAGTGACAGTGCTCAGTCCCTGGTTTGACGGAGATGAGTACAGTCAGATGGGATGAAAAAGCACAGTTGATAGTAGAAAACAAAAACATACATCTGAAACATTAAAGACTGATTATTAGTGCTATCTTCATACAATTTTTGTATAAAGATTGTACAATTTTAGTAGGTCCAATACTAGTAGGAATTGCTAGTAGCTAGTAACTCCAGGACTAGGAATTTAGCAATTCCACAAAATTCTGCCAATAATTATATCAGATAAAACCACATGAACTGTATTCAATTTCCAATATCTTCTACTAACAGGACTTACAGCTCTCTGTGCGGGGAGGAGTTTTGTTATCTCCTCCTGAGAGCTGCTCAGTCAGATACAAAGATGGGATCCCAGTTGCATTTGCACAACTGGAGCTGTGGAACACTTAGCACTTCCTTTGCTGCAGAGGTGTGACCTCTCTTCTCCCAGGCACATGCTTATTTTAATGGAAGAACAAGCTGAAAGTGGTAAACCAACAACAACAATGAACTTGTTCTGCTGCATTTTCCACTCAGTCAGTGATATAAATATTTACCCTTCAAGTGGGGAAAACAAGTGTTACTGTGTACTTGGTCTCTAACTTAGCTGCCAGCTCCCTGTTAGCACTCCAAGATAATTACCCACGGCTCCTTTTCTGAAGAGGTCACTTAGTGTGCCTTGTAACCCTGTGCAACTGCAGGAAGGTGAATTCATTCCTCTGCCACTTCCACTGCTGTGTGTTACAAACTGAGGCAGCAAATGGTAGGAGCAGGAAAAGTTCTCAGACCTGGGTGTCTGGCACAGTGATGGACTGGAAAAGAGGGTGATGATCAAGAGATAACTACACTGCAAGTTAAAAGTGTCTCTTAAAACTCCAGGGAGAACCAGAAATCAAATTAATGAGTTTGGTGCCTTAGAGAAAAAAGCTGCATTTCAACTATGTAAAAACTTAAAAACATCTAATAATGCTGCTTTGGTCTCTGGGGGGCCAAACCTTTCAAACCAAGAGTTTGAAACCATTAAACTGTTAACAGAAATTTCCCTGAATTTGTTTGTTGTAAGTATCTGCCTCTACAAGTAACAAGTGACTAAAGTGCCAATCATAAATATTTCAGTATTCCTGTTTTAAAGGATTTCAGCCTTTATAAGGCATGAAGCAGTTTAGTTTGATTATTTCTAAGTCAAATTCGTGTTTGTTTATCTTTCTGTGAGTAAAGACTCTGCAGGATAAAAATTTGGCTTAAAATATCTTAAACAATGTGAAATTTGAGGGCAGAAATAAAATATATGAAACGTGGAGGAAAATTTTTAAAACAAAAATTATGCTGAAGACAGAGAATATTTAATATGCAAAAGTAGTATAGCAAACTGTGATTAAGCTGATCATGCCTTTAGTTTCACCTCACTTCCAAAGGGACGAGGTGGTTACAATAAAAGTTAAAGTGCAAGAGGAGTTTTCCAGCTGTTATTAAAAGCATGCATAAGTCTCCCTTTTCTGGGCATATAAATTCAGATTTTTTTGGTATTTTGTCTAATAAGATGGCTTTATGTGCTCTCACAGAAAACACATTGTGGCACATGTCTGTTAGATTTCTGATTCTTGAATATGTAGCAGTGAGGAGATACCTATACCTGAGTCACAGACATTTCCTATTCTGAAATATTTAGACTTTAAACACTTCTGCATGAACTTATACAAGCTGGAGGTGTGCTAGCTGTAGGAGAATAAAGGATTGCCTTATACAGTCCACTTACTGACATAATTTTAACCATTTAGCAAACTATTTTGCATTTAAAATTATGTGAATAGGAACCCTATATTCTTCATAAAGTTGAAGTTGTCCTGGGGACAACCTTTCATCCAAACTAGAAATAACTTAGTTATCCCTTTACTTTTGTAGAAAGGCATCGAAGCAGTTGAATTGCATTGAAATGTTTCGTCTTTCTCAACCCGACTACCTGAAAGTAGGAATTCTGGTCTTTTCTGCCCACCCTTACCTCCTCAGGGTCCTTGAGGCATCCTGCAAGCGCTGCCCACGAGCTGGAGTAGCTGTGTTTGGGTGCCCATGCTGTGCTGCCAGGCAGCAGCAGTGTCACAGCAGCTGCTCCACCTGCGGGAGGAGAGGCAGGGCAGGGTTCCCTGGGCTGTGTCAGGCTCAGGTGAGTGCAGCAGGGTGCTCAGGCACTTGTTTGCAAGGTGGTGCCTCTACCACCTCCCACTTGGGGCTCTTAAAGCGGCGCAAGCCTGCCCGGAGCAGCTGTTCTGCCCTGGCCGCAGTTTGCTCTGGATCAGCACAACAAGAGCTGGCTCTTAACAAGTGCACACCTGCTCAGGAGACAGCCACTCCCAGTGAGAAATGAGAGCCCATTTATCACCAGATAGCCACCTGGGCTTTCTTTGTACATCACCTTATTTCCTCAGAAGCGAGTGATCTCATTAAGTAACTCATCCTGACTGATTGTTCTGAACAGCCTGCAGAGTATGGAGGCTGATGGCCCTGAGCTTATTGCAGATCCAAGGGGTTCATGCACACAGCTCTCTTCCACCTGGGTATATCCAACAACCCCGTGCTACTTAACAGCTTAGCTTTATTTAAATACTTGAAAAATCACAGCTACACTTAGGCTGCTGCAGTATCTGACCTGCAAAGAACACACAGAGACCTCTTCAGAAACTTTGCTGAGCCAGCTCTGGCTCCTCTCCACACTGTTGTGGAGGTGGCACTGCAGAGTCCCTGAGAAGTGGCCATCCTGCCTGAACACACTGCTGCATCTGGCCCTTGTCTCTTGACAAAGCAAAACTGCAGCCTGCCTTAGATACCCAGAGGTGAGAGCAATGAAATCTGTGCAAATATCCTTGCTGGAATAAATACATCCAAAGGGCTTTAGAGCTTCAGGTTGCAAGGATGTCCCTTTAGACCTCAAATCTGCACAACCATCAGTAGGTTTTCCAGTTTCTTACAAAGCAGAAAAAATACAAACTAGGGTCTTTTCACAAAAAATAGCAGCTGTTAAGAACAATTTTTCATATGATGGATATTTTTATAGAATTAAAAACAATTTTCTGAACAATTCTTGGCAGGGGGGTGGAATAATTGTTTCCCACCATACAAGGCAGAATCAGTAACACTTTTCCCTGCAGAACTTGACAAGTGACTTCTGTCTCTCTTGATATTTGACACTAATATTTCATCTTGCTAAAATCAAATTCCTCAAGTGACTTTCCAAGAAACCTGTTTATCCTGTTCTTTTACTAACTCTTCAGATTAATATAATTTTAACTTTACTTAATCCTAGTGATGGTACAATTATTCCCACAACTGAAAGTGAGAAAGTGCACACCATTGACTGAAAATTGAACATCACACAGTTTGGCTTGTCAGCATGCTGGGTGGCCCAGAATATCCACAAACAATAGTAAATACATGGCAAATAGTGGCAGTTTTTAAGGCACAACTAGTATTTAAAGTTAGGATAGGGTGGATGAAGCTTTTAAAATAATTTCACATATTCATTAGACTAATGCTGAAGGTAGCTGCTTTCTTTCACACACCTGCAAATAGCTTTGAGATAACTCTGTAACCCCCTGGAGATAAGCAGGATAAAATGCAAAACTTACCATGGCTTTAAATGCTTGGTGGTGGTGGGCTGTGTGTCCAGCTTCATTCTCAGGCTGACATTAATCACTGTAAATTTCTTCAACTGTACTGGAATATGATGCGTGGAAAACTACTGTGTGAGATGATGCTTGTGATCCTGTTTCCTTGTGCTCGTGGCAGAGTTTATTTCACAACAGGAGTCACACAAGGCTGGAGACTGGGCAGGTGAGCGGATGGGTGCAGGCAGATACTGGTGAGCTGTAAAACATTTGTAAGAATAGTTTGAAAGTGAAACAGTGCCATATGGACTCCTGAGTCCTCATTTCCCCTCCATTTACCTGTTTCAGCTGGGTTAACAGAGCAGTCTGTCTAGACCTTACAAGATCTGGGATCGAGTAGTTTGTATTTTGGCCGTGCTGTCCAGAAATAAGGTGTTACTTAACAGCTTGTAGTTCTCTTTACATGCCAAACAGATGCATGGATAAACTGAGGACTTTGCTCACAGAAGTTTTATCTTTGCATATGTAGAGATAGCTGTATAGACCTTGGAAACCGGATCCTGTTTAGTATGTATTGTGATGAAGGATTTGAATATTGCTGGAGTGAATAATTGAGTCTACCTATGGAGCTAGACCACCTGCATGCACAAAGGTGTCTTTGGTTTTACACTAGCTCTGTCACATTATTTTTCCTAATATCTAAAAGACAAACAGCTTAGTTTGCAGAGAAAAACAGCAATAATGATTCACAGGCCCCTGACATCGAGCAGAGAGATGAAAAGAGGCCAGGAGGACCCATTCCTTGTCACAGAGCAGCTGGTGAGAGCATGTGCTCAAAATAATCCTGTAATTGAATGTAAGCCAGAGCAGGAATGTTGTGCATGGTAAGTTGCTGCTCTGGAATCACAGCGATTTACACAGCTACAGGGTTCCAAGCAGCCCCTTTGCTGGCCCCTGGGCTCACCCCAGCTGGGAGCACACCTTCCTTCCCCAGTTACCTTCATAGTCTGTCTGTTCTGTCTCCCTGTCACGCAGAGGGTGAGAGGAGCTGATCTGCCTCTGGAGCTGGATGTGTCCCTGCTCAGGTTTCTGTGACCAAGCTGGCACTAACGAAGTATGAATGAGTGTGACTGATAGTCAGACATTTGGCTTTATGGAGGCAGCCCCAAATGCTCAACCAGCCTTTGCACCGTGTCACAGAGCTGATGCAGAGCCTTCAGTGCCTAAGCTATGCTGAAGTCAACTGCCCCAGAGAAAGGAAGGAACAAAATCAAATATTTCTGAGTGTGCAGCTGTACTGCACAACTGTGACTCTAAACCTGGGGAATTCTCACCTTCAGTAGGTGAGCAGACCCAAGCAGGAAAGCTGAGAAGGATTTCTCTTAGTCCTTTAGTATAAGCTGGATAGTGAAGACTGAGCAGCTTCTGCAGTCAGTGCTGAGAACGAGTCACTTGGCATCCACCAAGCTTAGCTCTGTGGGAATCTCAGTGAGGGTCTGACAAGTCCCTCTGTGGTGCCCAAAATAAGTTGTATCTGAATCACATGACCATGACAATATAGCTTAAAAACTTTGGCCTTTTCAGGACTCTATTGATCTTCTCTAAACCATATAGGCACAGTAACTCCTGTTGGCTCCTATGTGTTTTCTTCCACACACATCCCATGTGACAGGGGACCTCGGTCTTCCTGTGCTGCTACATCTTTGAGTCAGGAAAGGGATTAGGGATTGCTAAACAGGTGGCTTCTGGTCACCACTTTTGAAGCACATGAAGGTTAAAGACCTGCTCAGTCTGAAGTTTCCCAATGGGAAATACAAGGGGGAGGTGTGGCTCTGTGTCACCCCAGCAGCCCTGCTCATCTCTTCTTTCAGGACACCTGTTGGGGGTCAGGGTGGCCAAAGCAACGTGGGCTGAGCAACAGCAGTGTCTGTATGGGGAGTTTTGTGAGGGAAACTTAAAGAAAGGGAGCAAAATACACCTTAGAGGCTCACGGGTGAAGAGGTGCTGGAAAATCTTGTGGGTGCAAGTCACTTTAGATACGTGGCCAAGAACTCTAATTTTTGGTCTTGTGATAAACCAGCAGGCTGACAGCAGTAGGAACCCACAGGCAGCAGTATTAAGACCCTCAGTGGGTAACAAAACAGACAAAATGGGCACTGCTTTCATTGTACAGTTTCCTGTTTATGGCTGGCATTTATATAGAAGACAAATGAGACTGGGAAAGAGTGGATTTTATTTTTTCATGCTGCATTATCTAAGTTCACTAGCTGCAAGTGAAGAGACAAGTGATAGGGAATCATATTCCGGAGGGCAGCAAGGGAAGCACTAAAACTGGCAGACAATAAGGTGATTCTTGTTGCACTTTTTGTCATTCCAAGTGCCATCAGTGTACATCTCCACACATTCCTCCTCCCCTTTGCCAGAAGGTTCATTTGAATACCAATTAGTGTACCTCAGCGGGGCACCATTCAGGAACTGGAATTTGCCTGGAATAAGAGATTGTTTTATCCCCAGGTAGGCGTAGGTGTTAAAGTATTTCACAAAGTGTAGAATGGCATCATTCTCGCCAGAGCTCCTTGGAGAGGCAATAGAGCCTCCAGCCTCTCTACATTTTTCCACTGTAGCATCAAAATCAGCTTTTTTCCCATTGGTAGCAAATACTTTTCCTCCAGACTCTGTTATCATGTTGCTGAAGCGAAGGACTGCAAGAGGAGGGAAAAGCTGTTAAACACGGGTGCATTTTTTTGTGCTCACTTTGCTGCCAATTCTAACTCCTGCTACTTGGCTCCATAACTAAAATAAACCCAGGAAAAGGTAAAGGAAAGTAGAACCTGAAATCAAAGATTAAAAAAAAAAAAAAAAAAAGGGAGAAAAAAAAAAAACCCCCACCATCAGTAGCTTTTNAAAAACTACAACCTCCAAAAGCCAGAAGAAATTTGAAAATGAGGAGAGGGGGAAAAGGGAAGAAACACATAAATACATACACAATGAAATAGGAGAATCACAAAAGAGGTTGGAGAAGGAGGAAAGGAAATGAGAAATTCTACATTTGAAAAAAGTATATGATGTTCTTTGAGACCCTTTATAAGACCCTGAGGTGGTTTGCATTAAAATAGCAGTGTTCTTGTGTGAGCAGGATCTTAGATTGGATCTGATCATAATTGTCTTTAGTATGTTTTTAGTATTCACTTTGTCTGTTGGGGCACAAGGTGTGCATGGAGCAGTTCTGCATAGGCAGGGACTTAAACCTGGTGCATTCCTGCCTTGCTTGCAGTCCTACCTCAGTTGTTACCCAGGTGTCTCCCCGTAGTTATGAAAATCTAATTCCCACCTCCTCCATTTGAAAGTTTTCACTCAATGCTGTACCAGTAAAGAAGATATAAAAGGAATGCAAGAAAAACTGCAGAAAATTCTGCCTTTTTCCCTAAGAATCCCTTTTTGCCCATCTGGTCTATCCCCACTAAGCCAGCTGCAGCAGAAAGTAAAGGTAGATAATATACCTTTTTCCAGTCTGGAAATACGATATTCTAATTGCTGGATGATGTCCCCATTTTCAGTACCAGCCAGAGGTGTGAGATCTGTGAACAAAACCAGCAATTATGCACTTTGTGTTACAGTTCCAGTCTTGGCTTCCAAATAAAGCTGAGCTCATCATATGAAATTAAAAGGAACTTTAAAAATGTTTGCTTGACACATTTTAGTTCACTGCTGTGTTTTAAACAGGGGTATCTTCAGGCATTGATCTTTGTAAGGACAGGAGATAAGTTCCTGGAAATCACCTGCAGAGGAGGGATGTTTATGGAAAACTGGAACTGTCAAGCAGTTAGTTTTCTCCCTAAGTGACTGAGCCAGTCCAGGCAAAACACTGGGACTCATGCAGTAGCTTTAGTTGATTTTTAATTGTGTCTAGAGACTAAATCCTCAACAAAATCCTTGAGGCTGCTCAAGCACTTGCTTACAGCTCCAACCTAGCACTCAGCAACAAGTTCCTTGTGCTATGGAAAATTCTAAGCTTTTCTCTGTGAGTTGAACCACTACAGCATTAAACAGAAGTTTAAGCATCTTACTTCATATAAGGAATTAATAAAGTTCTGATTATTTGTTTCAAGTAGATGGCCCAGCAGATTATGGTAGATAGCACTGAGTTTACAAAGGATAAAAGTAGAACACAACAGATAAAAATGGAGATAACGTAATGTACCTGATATCTGTCCTTCATCGCTCCCACCTCCAAAAAAAGGCTTGAAAGGGAACCGTGACAGAAGTCCTGCAGGTTTACCTTGAGCACAGAATGGGAGCAGAAAAAAAGCTACTGCTAAGATTTTGTGCAGTTGTGGAGACAGCATCATTTAAAGGTAAACTAGACTGGTTTACTCTCCAGTGTAGAGCCCTGCATTAAAAAAAAAAAAAAAAAAAAAGAGAGAACGTTTTAGAAGTTTCCTGGGTGGGAAGTCTTATATATAGTAAGCTTTCCCTGCAGTGCAAATTCATGCAGTTGCAAAGTTATCTTATTTCAAACAATTAAAATACTTTCCCAAAAGACAGTCTGCTAAGTCTACAAAAGTCTACAGAGCAAACATCCAAAACAATCCCTTTGAAGCTCTTCTCTCTACATCAGATACCATTTTATGCCATTTTTCCCCAAGCACAAATTATTGTTTCATTTTACAGGAGAGCAGTAGACACGTGGCTGCTTTAGCAAGAGAATGTTTAAGACAAAGTGGAACATCCTGTCTTTGTCAATTGGTTTAAGAACAAAACAATTGCTAATATTTATTCTTCTAGTGCAGCATCCATTTTTTAACATCTCTTCAACTCAGGTAACACAGTCTATAAAAAGAGGTGAAATTGTTAATAAAAGTATTGATACACACATCGAAATTGAAAAGTTTTGTGATATAGTTCAATAGATTCAACATAGTTTAAGCAGTAACCTATCCAAAGATTTTCAGCTTACCTCACAGCTCCTCACAGTGAGAATTAAGAAACACTCATTAAATGGTCCAATTTATAGGGCCTGTAACTTGAGATTCATCTTCTTACCTAAAGGAAGCACAAAGAACACATCATGTGATATGAACTTGCATATGAATGGAAATCTAATGAACTTTAACTGGAATGATAGGGGGATTGTTTCCTTCAAGAGGTAAACATACTTAAAACATGATGGAAATATTTGAAGGTACTTTTTTAATTTGTAGAAACACTTTCACACGTTTTAAAACACCAACCCTAGAACAAGACAAATTTCTCAACTCATATTTGAAATACCTAAGGTTTCCACAGAATGGCTGTGCAAATGTCACAGAAGATAAGCCAAAACAAGTTCACCTGAAATATGATATGTGCCAGGAACACCACCATCATTTTTGTTACAGACTGAGGGCCTACCAGTGATAATGTCTTGTAATGAAACATAATCTGACAATTGTAGCAGCAAAGCCAAAAGAAAATGGAACACCTTCCACAGGTGGAGGAGACAACAGAGACACACATGCTTAAATAATTTACAGAATACTCCAGGGGAAGTCTACATATCATAACATTTTTCTCTGGCAGAGCAATGATCTTTCAGTGAAGGAAAAAGCTGCTTTATGCCAGCCCCATAAGTACAGAGGCCCAAGATGAGGAGCACCTCTGAAATGGAGATGGTCTTTCCAAGCATTTTGCAGCTGTTCTCAGCTGAGAGCTGGCTCTCTCTAGTGAAGACTTTGAGGAAAGGTGTTTTTGCTCTGGTTCAAACAAGTCAGATGTGGCTGCATTGTGCTTGTGGTGCAAGGCCAGCATCCTGATGTTGTAGCAAGGCCAACAGCCAAGACCGCTGAGGAATGAAGTGCTTTGAGATGAGATGGAGAATGTCAGCAGTATCCATATCAGTCTAACATGCTGTGGGATCTGCACAAGCCTAGATGAGCTCCACAGGCCCTCTGCATCTGTGCCCTGCACTTCCATGCTCACCTCAACAACTGATGTATGCCTCAACACCTTTGTCCTTGGTGCTGTGCCCACAGATGCTGGATTAATTCCTGCAGCACTGTTTATTGAGTGCCCTTGAGTGCACCAGCCCTGTGAAAAATAAATAGGCAGTACCCAGTGGTATTCACCTTGACAGAAGAGGGCTGTTTTAAAATTGCAAGAGTAACCTTTGTTTAAAGTTTTTTTTGCTAAATTTCAAGTTTCTTAGCTTTTGAGTGGTTGATGTAATGCTTTCAACATTCTTCTGGCAGAGGTTTTTAATTGTTACTTTTGGGAAAAAGGCTCCACCAAAATCAAACAGAGAACATGAGACAAGCCATTGCCTGGGTTCTAGATGAGCCCTAGAAAAGGTTACAGGTCTTTGCATCCATGGTGAGAACAAATTTAGCATTTAACTGCACCTGGAAGTGTGAGAAGAGGAGGAGGTTTGGCCTGAGGTTGTGGGTTTCACATGCCAACTCAGGGCCTGGGACACCAGGAGGGAGACAGTTTTCTTGTGATAGACTCCTAGGAAAAACTGATGTAGATTTGATGAACTGTAAGCCTTTCTTGTCTTGATTTTCATCAGCATATTAATAAGATGGAGCTAGTTAAATAGATATTTAAATACACTTCATTGCTAATATGCTTGTTCATGATTGCCTAATAGAATATTTTCTATAACTACCATAACTTGTAAACTATATTCTGATCTTTCCTTGGACTACATGTCCAGAGGTCTTGCAAGATTCAAGGACGCAGATCTGACAAAGAACAAACTATTTTTGAGTGTTGAGGTAACTTTTCTCCTGTTTCCACATCTACCAGCAAGAGGTTTCAGTTTCAGTGGCAGTGAAGCAAATGAAGGATATTGTGAGTAGGTTGTATTGTGCAGTGGATGTAGGTAAATGCAAAACCTGCTAAGGACAAGGGCTGGTTAATGGTGTGTTCTTAGCTGCTCTGAGAAGTACAGACATGGTTTGATAGTTGAATGGTGTGTGCTCCTTCCATATATTCTTTGGTATACTTATTCTCCTGAAAGTTAGGTTTTGTCCTTCCATAGTGCTATTCACACTTCAGATAACCTTAACAATTATTTTCTTACTCTCAGTTTGTATTTAAATGCCCCCAACCCCTCCTATACTTTCTGTTTACATTGATTTTGTTCTGTTCTGCTGTTGTTTCCACCCTGCCTTGTTTCCACGTTGTCCTGGGCTTTCTGCATTCCTTTCTCTCTTCCAAATAAATATCAGACTGTCCCCAGCAAATCCTTTATGCCTGGGAATAGCAGGAGGAGCACAGATCATGGGGACACATGAGGTCCATTTCTCTACAGGAGGCCTGAGGCTGTTTTTGCTGAGCATTAAAGACAGGAAGCACTTCAGGGAGATATGGACACCTGAGATGGCAGACTTAAATAGACATTTTTTAAAATTAAATTATGAGCAGCATTTTAGAGCAGGTAGTCTTTACTTTACCTGTGATCACATAAATGCAGCACATAAATTCTACTGCCATCTTGCCCCACTGACTTAAGTTATGTGTGAAGGATCCAGGTGGAGGTCTCTGGATGTCTCTGATTTGTCACTTGGTGCAGCTTAGCTGAGAAATAACACAGAAGCTGTATGGAAAATAGAAAGCAAGACAATACCTCATATCTTCAATCATTTTTAACAGCAAAACAGTACTCTAAAGGAAAAAAAACCCAAACAAAATCTCTGTTTATGAATCAGATGAACTATTATTCTATATAGTCTGCAGGTGTTCTCCATTGCCTGCAGAAGAAGGATAAATTCATTCAAGTCTTTGCTATCATAATTAGTACTACCATAATTAGCCTCCCCAAGCCTCCTTGCTCTGCAGTGCTGTTCAGCTCCTGAGCCACAAGGGCAGAGATGGGTGAAAGCTTCATTCCAGATTTCACCTGGCATCAAACCTGGGCTATCACCCTCGAGGCAAATTCTGCCACACCCTGGTTTCCTAACAGGGGCTTAAAAAAAAAAAAATCTTAGTCCTCTTGCCATTTTTCAAGGTGCTACTCTGATTTTCAAGGATCCTGTATCTATTGTGCTTTAAAATCAGTTATGTTTGTGTAGTTGTAGGCTAATAGGATTTTATAACAGTAGGTTTCAACTTCTGGTAATGAAAAATCCCTTGCAATCTGATACTCTGAGGTACAGCTCACAGTTTGTACAAGATAAGGTAGCCCCGAGCCTGTGTCACATCCTGCCACTTAGGTTCACAAAAGTTTCAACTCAGTTTTCTTGAGAACCATGGGCCTTGGTGGTTTTTTAAATCAAATTTCTACAAAATTCATTAAGCCACAGAAAAATTTGTGTTTGCTGGAACTGAAGGTCAATTTCTTCACCTGTGGGCAGGGATTAACGGGGGCTGGTGTGAGGCTTTTGCGTGCTCAAGATTGATAATACTCTTTCTAAGCTGCAACAACTAATTAAATTATACCATTATAAAAGAGGATATCAATCTAGACCAGAGACAATTCTTTATGAAATAAATATCCATGATTTTAATGGCCATTGTTTTACTGTTAAACATACTATAATAACTATATTCAATTTCTCATATGTGAGACATGGTCAATTTGCCTCCAAAGGGTTGGAATTTTTGCCATGTTTTTACTTGTTCTAGGATCCCAATTCTTAAAATCAGCTTCTACAGCATTTGGGGAGCAACTAATTTTCTGATTTAAAGATCTTACCTTTATGCTGCACTTCTTTAGCAAAATATTATAAATTAGGGAAAAAAAGACTAACCTGGATTTTTCCCGGTCTGGTTGTTATACATCAGGAATTGTTGTTGCTCACTGCAATGTTAAGGAAAGATTTGATGCAAATTATTTATAGTACCATAGCAGAACCCAGAAACAATTTATTTTGTTTCTTCATGTGCCCAAACTCTCCGTCCATTAAAAAAAACCCCAACTTTAATACATAAATGGAGAATTCAGATCTTTCACAAAGAAATAGACTGAAATGCCATTGTTTCTAACAGTATTTGAGGGTACAACACCGAAACACTATAAAAAAAAGCCATATAGAAATAAAAAATAATAATTTCTGGATACCTTTTCTCTGTGGAACTGCAAAGAATAATCAAGCAGCACAGATCAAGTGTGAACCATAAAGAGAAAAGTACTGCCTAGCAGTTCTCTGGCTGGATCTGAGGAACTTTCATTTTTCAGCAGCATATATGAGTTTGATTTGGTTTTTCTCCTTTTTTCAATAATAATGGCTAAAGCTGAAAGAAATTGGACTCTTGGACCTAGCTTAGATGTTTTGCTTTTTTGGTGTAATAAATACTAGCTTGTGACCAGAAAACAAAAATCTTTACTTCTTAACAGGATGAAAAACACCCAAGTGTCTTTAAATCAAGATCTGTTTAGATATACAGGTTATATTGTGTTAAAATATTTGTAATATATTACACATTAAGGATCTTAACAACAGAGAGAGGGCTATAGTCATTTTGTAAACCGCAGTGTGGTAGAAATAAATTTTTTATTAACTAAAGGAATACAATACCCCAAAAGAGATCTGTGTCAATCAATTTGCTTTTTCAGTTCAGAGACTAAAAGATGGTGTTGGTAGGGATTTTTGGGGGGAGGCTTTTTCTGTAACATGATGCCTTTTTGTGAAAAGTAGTCACCTTGTTCAAATAAGGAAATCTGCATGGTGAAAAGACTCAAAAATTGCTAATGAAGTTTGCTTATTAAATACTAATAATTAATATTTAAGAGGTAGTTTTAAGCAAACTTTCAACTCTTTCTGGCAGATTTAGTGTGGCTGGTCAAAGGTAAGCCTGGGAAAACTAAAAGGTATAAATTTAGCCTTACCATTTCACAGTGTAAGCTTAGAGTCAGAATTGCTGTCATGGCTCTATTCCCTTCCCATCTGAAACTTTCAGCTAAAACGGTGTCATGGTAATGGGAATCAAAACAAGCTGCTTTGGAAAGCAGGTTCACACTTTGAAATCCATCCAATGTGGTCCTGGGTGTACTTTTTCCATTTCAGAATCCCTATCTGCTCTCTGATGGTTGCTGCATGGAACCTGGAGGAGAATCATCCCGTACCCAAAGTGTGTGAAGATGCTGAACCCTTCCTATTTGGCAGGAATATTTTGGAACTGAATGGGAATAGATTCCATCTCTCTTCCTCAGGGAAGGCTCAGGAACTTCACTGCCCAGAGTCAAGTCCAGTTTCCCAGGGGCTCCCTGCACAGAGACAAATGTGGGGAAGGAAGATGTGTTTCATGCGTGTATTTTAAAGCTTGTGCTTTCTGGTTTTTCCCCCCTCAGGTAGTGTGAAAATGACAGTGGATGAGCCCAGGATTTCCTCACTGCAAGGTAAGAATGTGAGAATTTGCTGCTCGTGGTACTCTGCTTAGCTGCCCCTGCTCACCAGCTGCCAAAAGGGAGTAGCAGTGAAAATATTTTGTGAAAAGGTGCTTCTTGGTCCTACTGGATTGGAGGTGAGGTCTGTCTTGGTATAACCTCAGCAGAGGTGTTTGTGTTTGAACTGACTCAACTGCCACTCTTAGCTGCCTTCCCAAAATACTATGTGCTCTGCTGAGCTTTTGGGGAAAGACAGGTGGCCTTCTAACGCTGCATTCTCTTGGTTTTCCAAGGGAATGTGCTGTTTTAGCAAAAAAAATGCAATCTTTAGCATCTTATACAGATCTCTATCTGCTTTAAGCTAGTGCAATATTTATCTTTGTGTTTTATAGAGAGTAGCTTCTGAAACTAGAAAAATTAATTGTAATGGGTAGTATTTCTATTTTTATAAAACAAAAGTTAAATGTGGATGTTGATGAATCATTGGGTAGTTCAATATGACACAACATGGGCTCTATAATTGAAAGCCCTGTCCGAAAGGTGAACCCGTAATTGCTGCAGTGAAGTCAACCTCTGTGAATCTCTTTTAAGGCAGGAACTATTAGGTGGTTCAAAATACTTCCAACTATGAAGCCATGGGCAATTTTAACTTCAGCATTTCCAACATCCCAAGTCAAACCCTGGAATTTTCCCCTAACCTTCACAAAGGTATGGAGACAGTCTGCCATGAAAAATTAATTCTGAGGTATTTCCAACCCTCCAAAGAGACAAAAACATCAGTTCAGGCACATTTTAGTCTTTTTAATCACCTAGCATATTTGGCATTTTCCTATGGATAAAAAAAATCATAATAGGATTAATTTCATATTTTAGGATACAGAAAAATTGCAGAAATGTAATCAGCCTGAAGCACAGAATATTTCATTATCTCCACACTCTGATGTGGCTGAAAGGCCATTGTTTAAAATTCGCAGATTGTGAGACGATAGAAGTTGCATTTTTTGTCATTCCAGGTGCCATCAGTGTACATCTCCACACACTTCTCTTTCCCTTTGCCATCAGGCTCACGTTGGTGCCAGTTGCTATAGTTCAGAGGCACACCATTTATATACTGAAATGGACCTGCAGTGTCCCCCTTCCTAATGCCCAAATAAGCATATTGGTCATACTGTTTCACAAGGTCCATAACAGCTTTATTCTCCTCCTCGTTCTTGGGAGCTGCAAGAGTTCCTCCAACCTCTTCACAGAATTGCAGTGCAGATGCAAAGTCAACTTTCTTCCCATTGCTGGCAAGCATTTTCTCTCCTACTTTTCTTATTTTCCCATTCAAAGCAAGCACTGAAACATGCAAAGAATTAGCTTTGTGAATTTTCTATGGCATACTGATGTAAAAGCAAAGAAAGAGAACTCAAGAGATGAAGAGAACACTAAAATTACTAAGATGAACAGAGGAAAAAATTGAGAGCAAAGGATGAAGAGGAATAAAGATCTATAATTGTACCCATTGTTGTTTATTTACCCACTAGTTGTTAGCTAAATATATTATTTTGCTGCTTCTGACTACCTGTCCTTGTCTCCAAGACAAGGATGTCCCACAAACATCAGCCCTGTTATATTTTGTGTACTTTCCAAAGGAGATCAGTTTGATTCAGATATGAGCAAGTGGAGTAGGAGAAATGATAACTTATGTGAATCCCTTTTCAGTACAAAACAATTTACCACCTTTAACAATCTGATTGCTCATAGATAAAAAAGTTCAGTGTGGTAAAAAACTGAGTTCCCATAAATCCCTCTCCTGCTTTGAATGAGAAAATGGGGTTTGGGGATGTAGCATCATTTCCAAATACAGTTTCTTTCCTGCAAGTTGTGATTCTGTAAGTAAATTTGCCTATTGCACCTAAAATTGACTGTGAGCTGAAAAAGTAACAAGGGAAAGAATTACCGGCCTCGAGTCGCAAGAGTCGGTGTTTCAAATTTGCTAAAGCATTGTGGTGTCCAGCGTCCAGAGGATCAGGCACACCTATGCAGGTAAAAATAAAAATTATACAAGCAAGCAAAACTAGGCTCTGCTGATAGGAACAATTCCCCTGGACAAAACCAATCATTTTCCAGAACTAACTTGAAAATTTCTTTTTTTACATCAGCAAGTGTAAAATAAATTTTTTCCCAGGATTTTTTTGCATTGTTGTTAATCTGTGTTAAAGCAAACTACCAAAAACCTCTAATTCTCTGAAATGCTGATAATTGCCCTCTGCAGAGAAGAGACTGAAACATTATAGGTTGAAGCCTTTTGTTATTTATATCTGTGAAACTGGCTTTGCCAAAGAGAATTAGTTTCATTCTAATAATTGGTAATAATAATTACACAGTGCAAAGTGTGTTCCTTAGCAGTCTACTTTTGCAAACATCACCTTGGAAGACTAGAGAAACATGCCAGAATTCTAATTGCATTGGTAAATATTGAAATAACATGGTCTTCATGCTTTAAGAAAAAGCTTCTGCTATGAGAGCAGCAACTCTCTTTGGTAAGTCAATGGAAAAGCACTGCAAAGACACATTTATATTTATTTTTATATATATAATATTTACATGTTAGTGTGTTGATAACCTATTCAGTTCCCCTCTTCCCCCAGAAGACAGAGGAGACTGGTGTTTTAGGAAAAAAGAAAATAAACTGTCCCTTTGCTCCATCATGTTTTCCTTCCTCTGCTTAACACGTCTGCTTCCTTGAGAGCACATCCTTCTGTGCTGTCTGGTTCTAATCATGCAGACTTTTGTGACAAGGATCTATTGCAAAAAAAGACAAGTTTGCTTACCTTTTAGCCCATCTCTTCCAGGGATGCCAGGCAGCCCAGAAATTCCTGGACATTTACTCACTGCATGACAGGTCACTAACAAAGCAGCCAGTGCCATGAGTATGTAGGATGAGTAAGACAACATGATTTCTCAGGCCAGCTGAAAAAAACCCACACATTTGTCAGGCAGTGATTCTCTGAGAAATTGTAGGCATTATTTATACAATTGCATACTCCCCCCGACTTAGTGCCTTCTTGAAATTTACATTATTTTCTTGTTTATATAAAGTCTATAGTTTGGGTGTAAGAGATATCCCAGATTTATTTTGCAACCATAGTGCTATTCATACACAAAACTCTTTCTAGACTGTTAAAACTTGATATGCTTATTACAGGATGATAGCCACCCACTGGGGAGCAGAGAAGATAAATCATCCCTTTCAGTGCCAGTGACTATTTGTTGGATTAACCCTTGAGAAATGGTAGTCTCAGATGTAACTGGTCATACTTAAGGCATTGGCTGACTGCAAGGACTGTGACCACTGAATGATGCATATGGTACTAACCTGAAAGGCAAATCTGTGACAGTGGTAGTTGTAATGTTTTGGAGCTTGTTAAAGCACAACACTATCCCAGCACATTTATTTGGCATAAACTGATACTGTTTTACACGTGGACAAAACTTTATGGCTCAGTTGACATTCCGATCCTGCTTTGAACAAAATTCCACAAGCTTGAAAATGTCAGAGTTAATCTTGTAGAAAATGCATTTTTGCTGGCTGGCAATAGGCTTATTCATCTCATTTTATCCTCACAGATAAAACAATAAGCAGGGTTATAATCTTAGTGCTGAGACATCAAGACTAAAAAGCACTTTAAAACTACACATTGTGGGTTTACAGCAGAGCGAGTGGGTGTGCTGTGCAGCTGTGAAACCTGAAGGACCATAAAATACCATGGCATGGAGGTATCCAGTTATTGACATCATTCAGTTTAACAGGAGATATAAAGAAAGGTTTAAGATGCCAGAATGGGCATCCATTTCATGTGTGTTCACTCATACAAAACAAATAACTCAATATCCATTATTTCACTTTTCCACTGGCACAAATTAGAGAGGATCTTGGACTGCTCTCTCTTAAATATTTCCATCATTAAAAAAAAAAAAAAAAAAAAA
>VXAC01005349.1:787699-951699 GCA_013399225.1 Rhipidura dahli
AAAAAAAAGAATTTGAACATAATATTTTCTAAATCCAGCTCCACTTAAAATTTAAAATAAAAACTTGGTTGGCTTGAATGCTGTAAGATTAACACCCAGGTTCATCAGCTATGACAAGGTATTATTTTCAAAGTATATATGCCAATCAGAATCAAAATGTAAGTTTAATGTCATTTATTAAATGGGGTGAGTTTTTAAAAGAAAAAAAACATTGTTTATTTCTTCCAGATTTACTCTGCTTTAGAAGACGTTTGAGATTATTCTTAGTCTGCATCAACACCAACTTGTTTTTCTAGGGGAATGTCTGATCAAAGTCAATGCAATGGCACATACCCTTGAATATAAGAATATTCAATTACATCATAAATTTGCAGCATATGGAATCTGTGTAATTAATAGCAGTATCTATTCCACATGGTCTAGAATTTCCACTTTGAAGAGTGTAAAATGAAATCCACCTGAGAACACATGTGCAGTATTAAAGGTGCTGTTGAGTTTTCTTGGTTGAATCTGAAGCATCTTGAGTTGTTTATCCTTTTAGTCTGTGGAAGGCCACAGACACCTCTGAAAACGCTGGCCAGTGACTCAGAGAGAGCAGATTATTAAAGACCCTGACAGAAACCTACCTTAGGTGGCTAGGAATACTTACATCCTTGAGATAAGGAAATGCAATTACAACATGTACCCTTTGCCTGGTGATGATCATTTGGGGAATTACATTTGAATGGACTACTGCATCCAGCTCATAACTGGATTATGATGCAGAGTCAGACTCCTGATCAGTTATATAGCAAAATGGAAAAAACACAGCTCTTAAGTTTTAATCCAGTTTTAATGACCTTCATCAGTCATTACTATCTAGAGTCCTTCAGGCATCTCCTTATCTACTAAAATTGCTAGTATAAGCATACTAAAAAAATTACTAATAAAGGGAAATTTCATTTTAGAATGTAAATATGACCACAGAAATCAAAAGGAACGGGTTTGCCTTCTAGCTGAAATTCCTTGTGATTTATTAAAAGGAAATTCAACTTACCCTTCTGCTTCAAAGTGAAATGAAAAAGCAGTTCACACAAACCCCCTTTATATAGTGTCATGTTTGTTAAATGATATGGCTGAAGTGGAGACTGCATACTGAGGCCACGAATGAGATTTTTTAGTTTTGCTCACATACTTGTTATGCAAATACTGAGTTCAGTTTTAAGGGTTGAGAAATTTCTTTTTCTGACAAAAGAAAGCCAAAGTTGTAGAAAATACAATCTAAAACTAACAGAAAACCCCACACTTGTAGAGACAAAATATACAAAGAACATAAAAAAACTTTTGGCAATTCTAGGTCACATTTAAGAAGTGCTTGTTTTACAAAAGCAAAAAAATGGCAGATGACCCCCAGGGGCTCTTGTAAAAGGAAAGATTCTCTTGTGGTTAACCTTGGGGAAGCTTGGTACCTTCCAGAAAGTCTGACCCAGCAATCAGAATTCTAAACTTTGCCTCCCCTGTTTGTATCTGATGTACTCACCTCACCTTAATACAATCTTCTGGCTATGTGCAAGAATACTCAGTGTTTCCATGAGCTTCTGGTCTCTCTTCCATGTCCAGTAGAGCTGATCCTCTCTTGGTCACAGGTGGATCTTGGAAAAAATCTGCATACATGCATGAAATTCTCAAATGGACATCATTTCCAAGAAAAATAAAGCAACCACAGGTTTTGCTCCTCTGGTTTCCCAGAAACAAATATTGGGGGGGTCTTTTAAGCTCCTTCTGGTTCTGATGCCATCTAGTCTAGGATGTTTGATCTTAGATGGGGTTTGTTTTATAAACCTCAGCAAGCCAACACATAAATGCCTCAAATGAGAGGCAGAAACACCTCAGCTTTACAGCTTTTCTGTGTTTTGTCAATTTATGCTGTGGTCTCTTGAGGATAGGATGTGTTTTCTATTGTTCATTTGCATTTTACAAAATCTGCTTTGTCATAATCCCTAACTGTAGTGTTATTCTAGCTGAATAATTGCAGCAGAATTCACAGCTTTGAGCTGCCATCTTTAGGCTGCCCGTTTGCAGTCAGGGAGATGTTTAATATCAACTGGCTCACCTAGCTAAGACAAAATACCAAAGGAGAAGATACTTTTAGGATTCCCCTTAGAAGTAGTGTAGGCACTTAAATCCACTTCCATGCACAACTGCGACCCTTGTCCTGTAGTTAAAAGTGCCCAGAATGGCCTGTTCACCAGCTCAAAACCCCCCACAAATAGCAAACTGAGGACATAGCAGGCATCCTTTTCAGCAAATGATCAATTAACACTCACAAATTTATGTTATAGACTACCTAATTTTAAGTCCTTCCTCTACCAGAGCTTTGAATGCAGGTGAGTCATTTTACAAAACCTCTCACACCACCAATGGAAAGTCTTTCTCTCTGTAGTCTGGATGAGGTAGAGGTAAAAACCTGGTGTTGAGTGCATAAATTGTGGATTAGACAGTAACCAACAGATAATTTTTTTTTTTTTCAATTCCTGTTGCAGAACAGCACAGATACCAGACAGTTCAGCACACTGAGAGACATGGGTAATTCTGTTTCTGGATGGCAGCAGCCCTCTAGGGTACATAGGAAATTTCCTCAGTTCCAGGATAAGATGGAACTTAATGGATCCAGATTTTGAGAAGCAATATTTTAAACTACTAGGTGTCCAAGTTCTTGGGAATGTTACCAGAACACAATCTCATAGAGATCAATTTCTAGGCAGCTCTGCAGCAGTTGGAAGGGTTAGTTTTTCTGCTGTGTCACTGTATATACAAACAACTTTAATACATGAACACGATAGGTCTCTGAAAATCTGTACTGTTTCTTTCACCTAACAGTTTTCATTATAAAACAATTAAATAAAGAACTGAACACATTAAACACAGAGATCAGTAAAGCCCCACCAGCTATTATCTCTGTCCATTTAGCAAAGTGTGGCATCAGCAAAACCTAGCTTCTCATCTAGGAAAACCCTATGAATTATTATCTTTTCGCAAAACTTTTGAAGAAAGATACATTTGATAGCAGTTGTTCTCCCATGAGTCAGGTTTTACTTACACAGTGGAATCTGATAAGAACTTAAAACATAATCCAATGTGAGAGATTACTTAGCCATTACATCTACTTTCCTTAGCTATGCAGCAGAGAAAGAGAAAACAAACATACTCAAACAAGGAGGAAAGAAAGCAAATATCTTTTGCAACCTAGCATCCCCGTAGAACAGCTACAAGGATGGGAATTCTGAATTTTGCAGGTAAACCTGTGTGGTAATGGCTGAAGGCCTTTAGCTGGGAAACACCCACAAAACTCAGCCAGGGAACTTCAATGGTTTCACTGTACACCAGGCACTGCATAGCTCTTTCTGTCATTAACAAGAGCCATAATAATACTAAATATGCTGTGCTGACAGTGAATTAAACCCAAACCCTGCAACGGCCTGCTCAACTATCAGCAAAGGAGAACATGGGGGGAAAAACGGAATCTGATTTTCAAGATGTCATGTACCCAAAACCACTGATTCTTTATATCGCAGCTCTGTGTGCTACCTTCAAAAAACTAACTGCCAAGGGGGTTTCAAAAGCAGAACTAATTTTATACAGCCTTCAAGCCTCTCATTTTCAGAACACAAGGGAAACTCTTCATTTTGCTGCTTGAAGGGAGCTGATTACTAACTGATTATGATAACTTATCATATCCTGACCTGCATAAAGCTTTTTCACATAAAATGGTGCTGCATAGCCTTGCTAGTTTATTTTAGCAATTTGTGAGACAATAATCTTAAATGTTTCACTGTGCTGCGAGTTCCTGCTATCAACTCTCTGAGTGTGTCCTTGGCACAGCATCTGTGTGGCAAGCAGGTGTGGTCAATTCTCCAAGTTTACCTCTTTCAAAACAACACTCATTTTTTATATTTGTCTAGTATTTCCACTGTATTCTGTTTGCTGAGATTTAAAGCACACAGAGTTAAGTGTCCATAATTAGTTTTAAGAGTGCTCACTGGCATCAGCTTAAGACTTCACCAGAAATACAGGGCACTAAACATATGTCACCTCTTAGGTCATGAAACAATCCACGAGGTGAAGTGTTACTTCCTTCCCACCTGCAATTTAATGATTGACACAAAACCAAACAAAAATATGGGAAGTTCAACAGTCCCCCACCTTTGGAAAATAACAAACACTGATAAAATAGTTTGTATGCTAATTTACAGTGCACTGATTCAGGAATGGGAGGGAAAAAAATGTAGTGAGTGTGGCATTTTACCACACTGCTAATACTGAAAGAAAATTGTGCTGTGTGTGTCCTGGATTTTAACCTGAGGATAAGCATCTTACAGAAAGGATGTGATGGCTGATGAGACATTTGATATTTATGAAACAACATGGCATCAGACACATGCTGTCAGCTTAAAAATGCACTGCTATTTGGGGGAGTGGATCCCAGGGAGGAGATTTCTAGGTTTAAGTGTACACAGGTGGATGCAGAAGAAGGAGGAATAATGGATCCAGATCATGAGTTTCCAAAAAGAGGACAGCAGAGATGGGGAACAGAGCTTGGAATAGTGGATTTTGAAAAGCAGGCTTCACCAGACTGAACTGAACAGCCCTTGCACAGCCTTTTTCTTGCAGAGTACAGAAAGCATAAGCTTAAGAAAAAAAAAATAAAGGCTTCAAGCAGACCCCACACCCCTTTTAATCTATCAATATATTTTCTGTTCTAGGAGAAGCAATTCAAACTATGCTATTAAGAAAAGAGATGACCAGATTTTCAGAGCTTTCTTTAAAAAGACCAGTCAGGGTTCTCTCCTACCAGAAAACTTACACCCTAAACAAGTGTTAACAGAACTGCTTGGCCTTTGCTTTCAGATTGTATTTGATTCTTTCTTGCTCATATACTTGAAATAATTGATTTAAGCCACAGACATCAGCAAAGTGGCCTCTTGGGTTTTATGAAAATTGTAGGCAAGTTGCTAGACAAATAATTTTGACTGAACCATTATTTCTATGCCTTAAAAAAAGCCAAAACCAAAACAACCAGAGCATATTAAAACAAAGGCATCATCAAGCATTTCTTGCTTTGACAATAGCAGATTTTGAGACTTAACCTTCTTCCTTCCTTCAGGCAGGACAAGCACACTCCTCCTTCTTCTTTCCCATATTCTTTATCCCGGTTTAGTAAAAATTAAACCATGCTATAATCAGCTTCTGTCTTACCCTTTTATAAACAAACAGAAACCAGAAATATTTCATTCTAAATTCACAACCTAGTAATAATGTTTTCAAGCCTGTTTCTTTCCTGTTTCAGAGCTGGAATAACTAAAGTTTAGAGAGATGCTATTCCTAGAAGCATGGGGGAATCCTGGTTTTTTCCTCAGATCATCAATTCACCTTTGTGTCCTGCAGGCCAGATTACCAACTCTAATTCCTCCTTGCATTTTCTGCATCAAGTTGCCCTCTTAGGGGAATACTAAATAACAGAGTGGGACATGATTCCTAATCTTTGTTCAACAACACAATGAAATCACTCTCTGCAATATCAGTTAGGAGTGTCACATTGGAGGAAATATTGCCCTCTTTTACTGGAAACTGTGCAAAGAGCTGGAGGTGTCCTGCCACTTTGTGTTCCCACAGAGATGAGCTGGACCATTTACCTCCCATCCAAAGTGGTAATAGGAAGCAATTTATGCTTGAACAGACACTGGCCAACATCACCTTGGAAACGTATGCTTGCAATTCATATCTTGCCCTTATAAATAGCCACCTGGCTCTTTTCATCAATTTAAAATAATCTAGCCTGCTGATAGAAAAAAAATCCTGTCAAGCTTTTGTTATGTTGTTATTGCTGGGAAATGGCTGCATAATGTCTCACTGATAGGTGTTACAACATATGTATTCAAAAGCATTGTCAACATTTTATTTGCAATTGAAATTCAAAGTCCTTGGGAGAAACTTGCTGTTGAAAACACAGAGTAGCAAAAGAAAACAATAAACTCACCAAGCCATTGTTAAGGTCTGATGGTCACAGTGAGATGAAGCTGTTTGGATTTTACTGAAGGGACACAAGTGGTAATGAATTCCCAGGAAATACCACCTATCATGATTTTTATTGCTGTTATGAGCTGAAAATTAAGATAACAGGTATTACGGAAATCCAATTTTCCACAGAATTTTTCAGGAGGCTGAAAAAATTCCCTATGTTTTAGCTGATTGTGTTGCTGGAAGCACAAAGAGCTCAACATACAGAGTCTGCTTCTTTTGCAATGGCACATTTTTAGATTCTAATTCGTGCAAAAGCAGAGGAACATTTTAGAGCAGACAGCTAGTAAAGCACTTCATCACTTCAGTTCCCCTGAAAAGCAGAGATCCTGAGCAGCTGATGGGGTGTTGGGGCCCAGCCCTGCACCCACACAGCTGCTGCAATTCCTGGTGGCTCTGTGCTTCAGCACTGGAGGAGCAGCTCAGTGCTCAGGGCTGGGGGCTCAGACAGGAGCCAGGGGGGCTGCACTGAGCCATGCTGAGCTGGAGTGCTGACATGCAAAGGAAATGTTCTAAGTGCTCAAGGAAGCAGATTAATCTCCTTACCTGTTATTGATACATCTGAGCTGACTTGAAACTATACGAGGTGTAGTCATTGCAGAGGCTTCAGTGCAGAAATATTCTTGGAAGATTCCTGCAAGGGTAAACAAGAAAAGCTCCATTTAAAGCCCCTTGAGGTTCATCTAATCGATAAAAACAAGCAACAAACAAAGACTGAAAGAAATAGAAATAAAACAAGTGGGAATGAACAGAGTTCTACACACACAGAGTCTCTCTCAAGAGATGGGAAGACCTTGAATGTTGCTTGAGGCCAAAATGATTAAAACTGAAATTGTTTAGTAGGTTATTAAAACACAGCAGACTTAACTTGAATGACAAATCAAAGAGAATGTTTAATAACTCTGAGAAATGTAATAACCATCAATGTCGAATACTTAACTAATAAAATATCATTTTGTTATTCCATGGGGGTCACCACTTACAGCCTTTATAGAAGCTTTATATGTAGTTTTGAAGATTAAACACTATTTTTGTTGGTAAGACAAGAGAAACTCTACACAATTATTAATAATCATTTCAGCTACCTATTCTAGTATAAAATACATCTTTTGTAGTATAATGACAGTATTTATTATATTTATTCACAAATTAGTTCTGGCACTCTGCTTGTATTTAAGGAATCATTCTAGGCAGACAGGAATATGCTTGTTTCTCAGGAGTGGGAGGCTACACAAGAACACTTCAAATATGCTTATTTTTCACATAGTCCCATTGTTAGTCTGCCTTACCAGACCATCTCAGGGATCCAAGCTGGAAAATATGTGCAGCACAGGTTTTCCCCAGCTGTGCCTGTGTTCAGCCCAGCCTGCTGGTACAATGGAGTGCCTCTTTCACCAGGTCAGGCCACTTCCATTGTTCCTGTGGACAATCCTCTAAAGTTGAAGGGGATTTTGAGTATTAACTTATAGAATTCAGTTTTCAAAACCTGCAGAACAACTGTGCTCCGAAATGCATTGGTACCAGTGCCACCACGCCAGTAGAACATTTCATTTCTCTAGCATCTATTTTCCCACACAAACGGGACCCAACTGTTTAATAACTGCCATCTTTTATATTTTTTTACCTTTCCTGAGGAACACACTTTGTAACTCTTATAGAGATAAATGATTATTAATTAAACATTTTATTATATTTATAAATGATTATTAATTAAACAATTATACTTTTCTCAACAACTCCCACAGCTGGCCAGAATAAAGACCAAATTCAGAACTATTTTGAGTAGTTGACAAAAATAAACTTCAGGACTGCAGCACTAAAAGCCACTGGAGAGCTCCCAGTAGCTTGAGACAGAGTGTAATATACAATTTCCAATGAAGTGATATATAATACACTTAGGCACTGTAGACACATTTGAAATATTTCTTGAATAGCTTTTACAACTGCAATTGTGTGATGAGCTGATAGCTTTTCTTGCCATCCAGTCCTGCCATATTGTTGCCAACACTTAATCCCCACCTATTAAAAATAAAGGTTCTGCTTTAAGGCAGAATTTAAAACGTTATATTATAAAGAAACGAACATTTTCACTTTGCTTGTAGAACTCTTCCATTGAAAGGCTTTTAACTTTTTTTCACCATTAGTCATGAAAGCTAGAAGTGCACTTCACTCATGAAAATGAAAGATTAGATTCTCCAGAGGGTGGCAATTGCAGCTTGATGTGGAATACCACATACTAGAAAATAACAGCCCATAGAGGACAATCAGAGGCTTCAAGATAATATTTGCTCCACTAGTTTTTGATGCATAAATAAAAGATCTACTTAGCTGGCTTAGGAACTACCATGAATACCCCCTTTTTTTTTTTTTTTAATTTCAGCTTCAGCTCTAGAATAAAAAAGTAAAGAGGTAAAAAGATTTTAAAAGTACATCACTTCCTCCTGTCCTTACCATGCTTCTGTGAATACATACAGCTGCTTAGGCAGGATGGAGAGGGTGTAAGGGGATAGAGAAGTTAAAAGGCTGTGATCTGTAGGTGATGTGGTACTGATCAAACCACTTCAGAGTAGGACATCTTTATAGAGGTGTCATTGGATACCCAGAATGCAAGATAGGAGAGAATCAAGAGAGTAACCATGTGTACATTAAGATTTTGCTTAAGAGGTTTCAGGATTTCCAACTAAATGTGGTGAAACACTGTGTCCATCTCAGCCAGAGCAGCTTGTATGGTTTAGCTTCTCTTACATCAAGAGAAAACTTTGAATCATAAATGTGCTTGGGGTATAATTCTTGGGGCAGGATGGATATTTGCATAGAAATTTTGTTTGTACATAGCTGAAGCACAAGGCAAAAGTGTCCAAGTGTTGTAGCACAACAGTGCAGGTGGGAAGAAGGGGAAGATGTTCTGTTCAGGGCCCTCCCAAGGAATCCCAGAAAGCCTGACAAGGAAAGGTGCAATGAAACACTGACCTTCAGGCTGCTGCACTGCTGAGCTGGAGCAGGTCTGTCTGTGTGACATAGCAACCTCAGACTCTGGAATCAGACACCTAAACGTGGGTCAACTGCTGCTCTCACTTTCTGTGTATTTAGTCCAGCTGCTTGAAATTTTATCTGAATTTAAACACCCTGGCAGAGGATGCCAACCAGTCAGATGCTGTAGTCTTCTTCCCACTGTGAAGCTGACAGAAGCTCCTTGCAGGATTAATGCCCAAGTTCAGCTCTGAGGGACAAACTGTCCCACTAGCTGAAGCCATAAACCAGAAAGCCAGGGAAAAGCTCTTACAGTTGTCTACCCTGAAGCACTGATCTGAACAGCTCAAGCTACTGATGTCTGAATCTTCACTGGGGTCACTGGCCATAAAAAGAGCTTTTTACTGCGGGTGCCTCAGGAAAGTCATTCCTGCTAGAGAAAACACCAAGTAGCCAGTCATGCTGCTAGTTCTGAGAGGTTTGGCAGAGAGCTTAAAAGAGACACAAGACTGTGCCTAGGTTTCCAGGCAGTCCCGCATTATTTATTCCCCTGAGTGTTTTTGGCCAAACTGTGACCCAGGAATCATTTTTCACTCCTGATGTCTCCCTGGTGCTGAGCGACAGAGTAAAGAAGCCATTTGGTAGTGCTAAAGTCACACTGCATAAAGCTTCTCCTCTGCATGTTTAACTCAAGGGTTTGATGGCCTCACAGCAGTAAAAGAGCCACAGCAAAGAACACACTTCTCTGCTCTAGGCAGAAGTTAACACCCATTCCCCCATATTTATGTGTTACAAGTAAAAAATAAAGCAGTAAATACAAGTTGCTACTGATTCAATGGCTTCCTGTTTGCACCTTGTGGTTTTCACTGAAAATTGCCACTTGAAAACTGAAGAGAAGGAAAAGAGCTTTTCAGAGATTGTGTTTTTTCACGTGACAGGATAGCTCATCCTGAGCCTACTTAACCTGAAACTGTGTTTTAGAAAGATAAACCCAGCAGCTGATTAACAAATGCTGCTTTCATATTGAATTATTTAGAAGCTCTGTGGAGGTCATATAAGCACTATATGAGTTGGTTCTAATCAGGGATGTAACAGCAAACACAGATTAGTTTATAATTAATGCACAATTAAGTGGTTATCAGGGATGCCGATTTAAGCCTCTTGGAAGAAAACAGAACACAATTTCAAACTCTTCCTTTTTAACACCTACTGAAGAAAGGTGTCCTTCAAGAAAGAAAAGGTGTCCCTAACATAAATTTTGAGAAAGCCCAAAACTTAGGGCACATATGACAGAATCTCACTGAATTTATGGCCTAGTAAGAGCTGATTTTCTGTTTCAAGGTATGGTTCCAGCCCTGTGGACTTTTGTGGAGCCTGAGATCAGCCTACACAATGCCAGCTTCCAAGCTCTCATATTCCAGCAGCACCATTCTGCTCCTCTGAGCACAGGTTCAGGGCAGGACAGTTTACCAGGCAAACCCAGAGCTGCACTTTCACTTGCACAGCAGAGATGTGTTCTCACCAGGGTCATAAAGAGCAGAGCTTGGTTTTCTCTCAAGGAAGAAGTTCCCTTCTGCACAGGAGGTGTTACACCTGGGGGAGAGTTTCCCTTGAGATGGTTTACACCAGGCCAAACCTACAGGACAGGAAATTCTGGAAATGAGAAGTGACATCACAATGAAACCTTAAAGCTTAAGGACTGGGAGTGTATTTCGAGAAGATTCCAGAAGTGCACCTCAGATTTTCTGCAGACAAAATCCTTGTTGGGGCCAAATACACCTTTCCTGTACACAGCCTGGTTAAAAAATTTAATTACCTGCTAACTTTGGACTATGTGAAATGTGAGTGTTTTCCCATTCTGCTTTTGTGAAATTCCAATGTGTTTAGCATAAGAATACTTTTGCACTTACCTGCAAACCATTTTGTGGTTTGCATAGATCCCATTGGAATGAAGCACAGTTCTCTCTGAAAAAAAACCTTAGCTTAAGGTCACAAGAAGCTTCAAACATTTCTCAACTCTATTGGAGATTTGCTGGGAAAAATAATGTAAAAATAAGTCTAAATTACACTTCAGAGCTGAACTCTTGAGAAAGTGACTGATATGGCAATTAGGAATAGTATTTTTAAAAAAGAAAAACAAAACCAAAAACAACAACCATTCATATATTCAAAATACTACTCCAGTTTTTTTTTTCAAATTAGTAGTTTAGTCATTGTAACCTACTGGCTGATGCACTGGGGGCAAAACACTTCACTGCTCTCAGTCCAGCTCCAAATGAAATGGTCTCAAAAGATTTCGTGACAGTTTTTGGATACAGTCTCAAAATAGGCTTACATAATCATTCCAAATGAATGCACTGGAGACTGAATTATCTCTCATTCCTAAACCAAATACTTTTTAAAATATTGCACCATTCCCTGTGTTTTTGGATATTAAATATTGATTAAAAACTTCCAGGCAAAATTTTAAAAGTTCTGGTTTTCATAGCTTCAGGACACCAATTAATGCAGAAAAGGAATGCAGTTCACTTGAGAACTGCAAAGATACTTTGCCAGTAATGACAAGGAGGACATGAAGCAGATCAACAGCTAAATCATACTCTGGAAAATTCATATCCTTTACCAATTTCAGTAATTGCTTTTTTGCTCTACCTGTATAACCTAGTGCAGAGAAAAAAATGTCATTACTTATAAAGGCAGACAGGGAATTAGGCAGTGAAAATAACAGCTATAAAACAGATGAGCTGGGCATCAAATGCTCCTCTGTACAGACACATTCCCGTGTTCCCATGGGTCCATAACTTGCCTGGGTAGACACAATCCTCCTCTCTGTAGAGGTACTTAGCTTAGTCTTAAACTAAGTGGAAGACAAATTGAAAATCTATTCCTCCACGGTTAAACACTTAAAGCCTTCAATGGAAACATTTTTCTTCATTGTCAAACCTGTAGTATGGGGCTTTGTTGTCATGATATTCACCTATTCCTAGTTAACACAGTCTATAATTCTGTTTTTGTAGTTCACTTGAGTTGAAAGAAGTTCCCATCAGGAAAATCACAAAAGCCTGTAAGATCACTTCTCTTGTATTAAGGACCTATCACATTAATAGGGCCTTTTACTTTTTTTCTGCATGAGTTAAATTCCACTTGGATAACATTTCACTAGCAGGCTTTTATATTTAAGGCAAAAAATTCCTGCTTTCCACTGCATCTAAATCTTGATTTATATCTCCTGTACCTCAGTTGATGCCTATAGATGACCAAAAAGCATCACCTTGTTCTCTTCTTGTGATTTTCTACTGCACACAAAGCAACTTAGCTGACTGGTTTACTGTTTTATTCCTCTTTGTAGTTACAGCACAATTCATTTTCCCATCACACAGGAAGAACAGCATGAAAATAGCTGAAACTTCAAAAAAGAAATGATTTCCATGCCAGTAGCTACTGCAGTGGACTTCTGTATTCAGATGATAAATACCACTCTAGGCTCTAAGTGATCATTATCAGTCAATTTTAGAACTAGAATAAAAGTGCCCTAGGAGCAAAGGCATCACTAAATACTGAAGAAACATGGGGCTGTATGAGCTGTCCATTATTTACATCATAAAAGAGTGTGTTTGAAGCAGCACTTGGAGAGTAATCTCTACGAGTTTACAGCTCTGCTCAAAGATGGAATAGAGACAAATATTTCATTAGTTTCAAGATTACCAAAAAATGCTTCCCTCATGCTGCATTTATGAGGAACTCAGGCAGAAAGAACCACCAACCCGCTGAGCATGCCATAACTTATTACCCTGATACCACTGCAATAAACACATTTTAATTCATAATGGTTGAACAAATGAAACCTGTATTTTACAAGGAGATTCAAAACTGAATGTCAGAGAGAACAATTATAAATTGCTCCCAAAGAGAGAATGATTATACATTATAAACACTCTGTTTCTGGTTATTCCAGGCCACTTTTAGGGGAACAAACTGCTGTATCAACCCCATAACTGAGAACAAAAAACTGCATTTTCCTAGATTCATTGACTCAACAATTCACGAACAATTAATGATATTCAATTTTCCCAGAGTCTTGTATCACTGCACAATCTTAATTTTTTGGATTATTTGGTTCTCCATCATTTCAGTTCTTCTAAGTTACAGTCCTTTCATTCGGATACATGAACCTGCCTCCAGTCTGATCTTCAGATATCCCCACAGAATCCTGTTTTGAAGGTATTAATAAGCCTTGTAAAGCTGTGTTCTCAGCCTCATTCCTAGCAAAGGCAAGTGCACTTCCAGTTTTGCCCAAAGGGATTTTCCTTCTTTCCCAGATGAGACAAATACGGTTTTTAGCAATACTCCTGCTTTTCTTTAAATTCAAAGCCAGAAACAAATGTGAATGCTAATTGTATTATACCAAATATTGATTATGCTTTAGTTCTTTATTGTACTTCAGAAGCAGCTGATACCAACTCTAAACAGGCATTTTTGAAGTAGTAGGGCAGAATCCTATAGAAGTCAAACAAAACAGACACCTGGAAAAATCAATGCAGTGCTTAAAGCACAAGTACCTGGAGAGCAGTGGCTGATCCCACAGTGCATGCAACGTGCCCTGCCCTGTGAGTTGGCAAAGTGATCCTTAAAATTTGACAGGTCAGCTCAGGAAGGTTGTATTCTGTGAGAAATCATTTAATTAATGACCATTATCCGTTAGCAACATGAGAGAAATTTGCAATATTTGTTTCAACCTACTCTTTTCCATCCCTTCTCCAGCACAAGCACGTCCACCACTTTACCAGGCCAAAAAGTAAACTTACTAATGACTGGACCTTACCTCTCTTGGTTCTATTTCATTCAGCCTCCAAAACCTGTGCTTTTGTTTCCAAAGCAGTTACTTGTCTCTGCAAGTCATCAGTTACTCTAAGTGGGAGTTAATTAAGGCTGTTATTTAATAATTTATATTAAAATGACTGCACAACACCTGTCTCCAAGATGCTCAGCTCTCCTGTAATCTGATTCCCCGTGAAAGAGATATTTGGTTTCCAGAGCAGAAATCACAGGCCACACTGCAGATTTGTTCAGGGAATTTGTCCAACTGGGAGTGCCTTATCCCTGACACAAGTGGACACTTGGACAGGCTTTGAATTCTCAGGGCTGCCAAAGTCATCTTCTGGTCAGAGGGAAAAGCCCAGTTCTCAGAGGCAAAACACACGTGAACGTTTTCAAATGAATTTTAGATTTGGAGTAAAAAGCACATGAACAGGTAAAAAATGGGAGAATAAAAAATGCTGTTTATAACACAAGGTAGAGAGCCTGGTATTTCACTCACAGAAAACAGCAGGCTAGTGACTCATTCCAGACAATTTCTTCCTCCAGTTCTGTTGGGCAACTCATCTCCTATATAACAGATGGTTTATGTTTCTGCTCCTCATGCTTCAGGAAATCACACCTTTCCTCAAATGATGCTACAGGAATACCAGTCGCTAACACAAATATTTTTTGGAGACTATGTGAAAAGGTTGAAAAACAGATTACAGAATCATGAGAAATTTATTTCTTACTTTATATTCTACTTTTATTCCTCTCTCTCCTTGTGGTTCCAAAGTTCCTTTTATTTCTGAAGGTCTCACTTTTCCAGGGAAACTATGTAGGCCTGTCAATTCTTCTCCTAGAGTTTAATTTAAATTGTTCAAATGTTTCCTAATTTTTTCTCCTACTATGTTTTCTTAGTGCTTTAAGAGAGCACCAAACACTGATTCCTTCGCCCTTCCTCTCCTACCTGCCCACCCTAAGGAAAATAAAAACATCTCAGGAAAATTGAATTATTCCTGTGGAAAGCTTCATCTGCTAGGAAATGTATTACTTTGATGAAAAAGCCTTTATTACACCTACTTATGGCACTGAAAAACCAGTGAACTGAATGCCCTCATGTCGTTGCAGAGGTTTACATTCTCTCAAACCAGAAAGCCAGTCTGGTCAGCTGTACTGCCATCACACATCACAGTATGTGACCTAGAAAATGAGCTAAATTGCAATGCTGAGGACTCCTCTCTGAAGCAGTGTGTTGAAAGATACTGCTGGCTTTACTTATTTCAACCATGGAATTGCAGAGGGCACACTAAGGAGTATGTGGACCAGAAAATGTCTGTGCAGAATATCAATATATGGCACTGAAATTTTATGTCATAGTTCATCTAAAGTGATAATGTTGAGACTTTGTGGTTGAAAAGAAAGTATCTAATTCCAGGGTGGGTGGTATATACATGATAACACAATGGGATATGGTAAGAAAATATACAGTTTCATGTGTACTTATTAAGAGTTTGGACAGAAACTGATCCTTGGCAACTTAGGAGAGAGTGTGACTTGGTTCTATCACATGGCAGAAAACATTTGTGGGTCTATTTGCTGTTTGCAGCAGTGCATGGAAAAAGTTACCTGACAGATCATACCTTGGGGCAATTCTGCTGTAGAGAGTATGAAGCAATCAAGTTATGACCATCAGATTAGTAGGGAACTCTAGCAACCATGATTTCTGGTTTGGAGAGCTGGCCCCTGGAAAGCCAAGGCAGTAATTAGTAGGATATAATAGGAAGTGATTCAGAGTACAAATGGTACGATCAGATTAAAATCTCATTACCTCTCTATTTTATGGACTGCTGTGAGAATGTATAATATTATTTTTTTATTTATTAAAAGCCAAGTGTCTAGAGTAGTGTTATAAATGCAGAAAGCATCTTCAGCTTCCTGAAATTGTGCAGAGCCTACAAAAGGCTAAGAGAGCAGAAGAGAAGGAGAGAAATGAAAAGACAAAATGAAAGATTGAAGGAGGCATGAAACAAGAGCAAAGAGATGACAAGGACTGTCAAAATTACAGCATAGCTAAATGGTCATATCTCTGTACCTGTTCTCCTTTTGCACCTTTGAGATCATCTCTGGATGGTAGGACACTGACTGCAGGAGCACTGCACTGAACTTCTGGGCAGGAATAAACTTTCTTTTCATGTTTTATTGTGTCAACTTAACTTCCTGCTCTCAGCAGTGAAAGCCAAGACACTGAAAGGATGAAAAACAATCAGTGTTAAGTCCACAGATCCGTGACAAGTTAAACAGAATCATTTCATAAATTTCTCCATTTACACCACTGTGAGACATTACCTGGGAAATACACTCCTCTCTTCAGGCAAAAGGGATACTGTATGAACCATCTCATATAGCCCCTGACTGCATCTGTCCATATTGAAACCTGAAAAGAAGCAACAAAACTTATAGGAGTCAAAGTCTTGAGGTCTAATGAAGATACCTCATATCACAACAATCATTAGTGTCACTGTGCTACAAATTAAATTCATTGTTTTGTTCATTGTGTGTCTAAATTTACAGCATTTATCTTCATGCCAAATGAATCATACAATATTCTAGGTGAGGATGAATCCTCAACAGCTCCTTGTGTTTCTCCTGGGACTCTTCTTTTCAAAGCTACCAGGGTTGCTGTAATGCCTAAGCTCAAACTAAGTGCTTCTCTTAGAATCTCCACTACCTGCAAACACCCACAGCTTAAAGCACTAAAAGCTCAAGTGTGTCTAAGCAGCAACGATCTGAATGTGTCCCCCATTTCTCCTTTCAGACCTTGTACATGAAAAAGATACATTTCTCCTCAGTATTGCATCTCAGAGCTGAACTCCTTTCTGATGCCAAAAGATCTGCAATCCTTTGCTGCCCTCTCTGAGCAGAACAGCAGTAACAGACAGAAACATCAGAAGGTAAAGCTCTGACAAGCTGCACCACAGTGATTGCCCTTGTTTCCAATGTGAGGGTCAAATGTGAGGCAATCATACATACCCCATGCACCCTGTGTTTACCTGAAAAACCCCCAAATTAAACTACCACAAACGTGAGCTGGCAAAATTTTCTAGTAAATAAGCCACTAAGGTCAAGTGGCCTTAATTTTTCTTAATTTCTCTCAGTTCTACCAAAAAAAGAAGCCTAGGGAAGCACCATTTCATTGACAGATTTGGGTAACAAGAGAAAAATCAAATCCAGCATGAATTCTGCTATTCACCTCAATTGTTTCTCTTTAAGCTTCAGGAAAGATTTGCCACAGAGAACAGCTTCCCCTGTCAGGTTTCATCTGATAAAGTACAATATAGAGTATAATCACCAGAATATTACTGTAAGAGCACCATAATTAGGATCAAAAGCAGAGGTTAAAGAGCACCATTGTTTCTATATACTTCTTTGTGCTTCCTCCATTAGGTTTCCATCAAAGTCTGGAGAAATGGCACACACTAAAATAAATTAAGGAAGGTACTTAGCTAACTAGTATAACAAACTTGAATCCTGGTGTATCTTTCTTATCCAATTCTGTGGGCTCCAGATAGTTCTCAACAGCTCTGTAAGGATTTCCTTCTGCTGATTTTCTATACTGTGTGAATTATCCAATACTAGGGAAGCTAACTTTACTGGTGTCTCCCTTGAAGGTAACAAGGGAAAGCTAAAGATAATGGCACAATAAAAGAAAACTTGAAAACAAAATGAAAGCCTTCGGATAAGTCCACTCCCTACAGAGATTCACCCTCACGCAAATCTCTCTTGGTTTGGCTGGACAAGAGCTAAAATCCATTTACCTCCATAGTTTTCCAGCATGACTGCTCCAATCCTTTATTCTAGTAGAGCTCAAGTGCCTGTTTATGCTTTCAGAGAATGGTGGCAGGGCAATTAAATCACTTTCCAAAGCAATTGATGACAGTCAGCACCAACAATGGCTTAGATAAAAAAAAAAAAGGCAAAACGCACAAAATTTCTCACTAAATTTGAATAAATCTTAGGAAGCTGAAAAAGAAAAAGCAGGTTTTGCAATCCATCCTTATAGAAGGATAGAGAATTCCATGTGGAGAATCACATTGTGTGGATTTAATGACAGTCTTCAGGTCCAAAGACTTTTACAGTTTGAGATTTCTCAGCAGAAATCCGAATTAGGCTTTGAAAGATGCCCAGAAATGGGTATTTTGAAGGTAGCTGGTTTGGGAGTCCCTTTTTGAAGACAGAGGTCTCAGGTAATTCTTTTTTTTTTTTTTTTCCCCCTCTTTAAAATGTGCTTTAAGGCAATTCAGGTAATGGCAGAGAAGGGAACCCAGAAGGGGCAGCAGGAAGTCCTTTTTGCAGACCTAGTCTTGGAGATGACAGCTCTTGGTCATCAGCCCAAAAGCTGAGAACCTCACAGCCCTGTGAAGACAGGTACCAGGAGACCTGTGCTTGCACACAGACCTGGCAGGGGCAGAAAGCTGTTGGACTGAGGGATTATCTCCTGACAGCCCCTCTTGCCAGCTTGCTGGGGGCAGCCTACAAAAGTCCCCTCTAACCTTCGTGTCTGCACCAACCTGCAAAGGCTGCATGGCCTCAGAACATCAAACACTGACCCAGCAAAGGAACTCCTTATTTACCAACACCCTTACCAGCCCAGCACACGGTGAAGCTGTGCTGCACCACCAGCTTGCCTGGCAGTCAGCACAACAGAGTGCTGGAGAGAGGAGGTGAAACAGAAACCTGCTGAGTTTTTAGCATGAGGACAAGCCTGCCAAAAGAAAAAGGTATATCCCCCTACATTTCTACTAAAAGCTGTTATTTTGTGCTTTGTTTTGGGAAGAGGTTGCTCACTGCCTTATCTCTGTCTTGCACAATCCTCATGATTGCCTAGCTCAGGATTGCCACCCCTGTTTACAGGGGCTGCATAGGACAGTCAGGAGTGAGCCCTTTGCTCCGTGCCTGGCCTTGGGCAGACACCGGCTGTCTTACAGCACAAATGAACAACTAAAGAATCAGCACAACTGCAGGCACCCAGTTCTGACTGTAAGGTTTTTCCCCTCTATTCAGTCAGTGGATGGATTTTTTAACCACCTAGGAGAGGGAAGGCTGTTTGAGGCTTGCTTAACTGCAGTGACTGCCTTTCCTAAGACACAGCTGGCACTGTCCAGCTGGCCATGCGACCATGATGTGGGCATGGAAAGTACAGCAGCAACAACTGCGTGTGCCAGGTAGCTCTGCAAAATTAATGACATAAAATTTAATGCTGAGGAAGAGATGTTGCAGCAATTTTGCTTGCTCAAATTTTCCTTACCAAGAGTAAGGTCTTTGAGATGCTTCCAGCTGCAAAAATTAAATCTCTCCATCCCTGCAGCAGTGTCAGGAGGGGTTTTGTCCCTGGGATCCCATTTCTGGGGCAATTGTTCTCTGTTCTGGTGGCTTCAGAGAGAGACATTATAGGCTGTCAGGTTGCCTTGTAGCTTTCCTATTCAAGAGCTAGGATAAATTTAGTGTCTGTAAAATTATAATGAACACATCACTCAGAGCAGTGCTACTTGTCAGACATGATTTGATAAAAACCTTGTAGAGCCAACATAATTAAAAAGAGATTTGGAATTAAAGATCTGATGGGTTCAGTTTTTTTTTAAATAAGAAGCTAAAATTTCCACACTGACCTTTGCTGTTTTGGCCAAGAAGCAGATGTGGGATCTATGTGCTGTCAACACATGGCATCCAGGGCTCAACTTGCAACCTCGTAACCCACAAAAATGTCTAGTTTGTTGTACCACTGATGAACTTCCCTGGAGGCTGCTTGCCTGCAAAAGCAGAAGTATGAGGCAGACAGGATTGTCAGCAATTTCCCCACCCCTAGGTTCTCACCAGGTCAAGACACCATCTTGCTGAAACATAGTTCTTCCACACAGCAGAAATGTTACTAAACTCTGCCAAACCCAGCACGTTTATATGAAGTACAAAACTTACAGGACTATTGTAAATATCTGCATTAAGTGACAAATAAAAATCATAAGGGCAGATGGCTTAGTAGTCACAAACTATTAAAAGTTTTTCTTCACTGGATTAGCGATTTCTTTTTCTATCTGCTTACCTCTATACAGCCTTCTCTTCCTCCAGAATTATTTGGTTCTGATTCATAGTTTGCATACAGAGTCCCTCACTATTTAGATCCTTGACTGTACCTTCTTTCTGCACACCATTCTTTTGGGGCAGTGGTCTTGTGTCTGCATATTCATTAACACATAGTGAAACTCTGCAGATTTGCTTGGAGAAGGAAGCAGCTCAGCACAGGAGAAAACTTGGCTTTTGAAGTTTCAAACTTGCCTTTGGAGCCATCAGTTCTGAGTATTCTTCACCAGCAGTAATATCATATGGGAATAACAGAAGTGGGAACTATATCCAATTATTTTCATCACAACATAGCAGGGTGACAGCTTCTAGACACTTGCAAAAGAATATATGGCTAAAGCACTGGATAGAAATGCACAGCTACCTCACTGATTCACTTTGATGTCAGACCATCAGAGTGCTTTTATTCTGAAACCAGGAGTTCACAAAGTGCTTCAAACTTTTCATTGAGACAATTACAGACAGGATTAAAGACTTTTGAAGAACAAAACTCTAGGAATAACCTTGTTTCAGAAGAAATTCAGAGCAAGCACTATGAAGCACGATTCTTAATAGGTGCTCATACAGTGAGCATAATTAGAGCCCTTAGAAAAATATAAAATGGAAGCTGTCCCATGCAGGATCATTTTCTTCTGAATTAGTAGTGATTTATCCCTTGCCTGTGCATCCTACCACTCATCCGTGCTCCTGCACAGCAAGAAGGATGGAGCAGAGCTGAAGCTCTTTATCTATTTCTTTTGACTTTTCCGCCTGCCAAAGGGGCTGTGCACGTGAACAGTTGCTTTCTGTTTTGTTTTCTGTCTTGAAATAGTCAGCCCTTATTAATGATAAAATCTTTGAGTGTCCTGGGACCGCTTGCTATATTAAGAGCAAGGTCAAAGCATCAACTGCTTGTGAGGGAGTAGGGAATTTCTATAGTAGGACTCACTAGGAATAATGCCACAGGAATAACACAGTTTGCAAGGCTGAGCATAATCTTTACAGAAGCTGTTAAGAGAGTGAGACAGTTCTGAAGCAGACCAGACCAAAAAACCCAAACAACCAGCTTAATTGAGAGGGAGCTCTGTTTGAGATTCCAAGTTTCACACAGGATCCCTCACTTAGGACACTGACTATGAAGAACACCTGTACTGATCTTGTCCTCCTCTTCAGAAAGTTTGCTGACTGAATTTCCTGTCATCTGAGGTAAAAGAGATGTGAACTTTAAAAGCATGAGAATGAAGAAAAACAGCATCAAGATGTTGTTCTTTTCCTAGACATCTCTTCTACTTTACACTGTAAAAGTTTGACTATAAAGTCAAACAACTTCTCTCTTCCCCTTCCTGGAGCTTCTAGGGATCTTACCTTATACATTTGTAACACATCTGTGTGTGGGACATCACTCACTCCATAGATGTTTTTATCCAGCACCAGGCCACTTTTCACCCAGCTTTCTGTCTGACTCCTGCAAAGAATTGCTTAGTGCAACTGGAAAACTAAGCACAGTGTAAAATCTTTGTATATTTATAACTTTGTGCTTGGGAATATATATGATCTTACCCCAGTATTAAAAGAATTAGGGAGCTAGAGAGACAGGATATTGCAGGTTTTTGTCTGCTCCAGTACAGCCACATATAAAGACCAATTGCAGTGCTTCATGATAAAACCTGAGTGTACAGCTTGGTATTTACTCAGCTGAATCATACAAAAATATGTTGATGCTGAACTGTTCAGCACTATATTGCTCTGAGCAAGAAGTGGTTAAGTCTTGTCATCAAACAGTAACAAAACAAAAATAAATGCCATTCTTATAAAGCTCAGAGCACATTATCTAGTTATTGGGCTAAAGGGGTCTATACACTGTTGGGGAATTTCTGTCCTTTGTTCAACTTGGAGGAACAGGAATATTCTCCCTCTTTTCCTTTGCTTCTCCTTCATCTACTGTAAATGAAATGTAAGGGGAAGGGTGTTCTTTTCTGTTGAGACTTCTTCAAACACAGGCCATGATGAGGCCATCTTGGTGCTTAAGGGCTCATACAACACCATGTCTGATTTCCAGCTTTTCACTCTAGCTGCAACAGGAGATGCAGAATGGCAGCTTTTGCCAAAGCTGGATGAGTTGTTCACATTTGACAACTGATCTGTCAAATAAAGATTTCTCAGGAGCTTTCATCATTTTGCAGCAAAAATTGATGAAGCAGAAGCCTCCACCAGCATGCAAGAGCTGACATCCACATACAGCTGAACTATCAGAAGCTGTAAACACATTTTGCTTCTCAATTTAAGGGCGCATTGAGAAAGGTTTTGTGAAGCCTGAGCAGATAAGAACCCAGATAAAAATCCCCTGTAGATTTAGTAATACAGGGTAGAGTCGGCTCACACTCAAGATCCTTTAATATGCACAGCAAAATTTGTGAAGCGTGGTGTAGATACTGAGATTACCCACCGAGGTTATGGGATCAATAAAGTCCCTACGGTTCTTAATGATTTTTATTATGTTTCAGCAGCATTTTTCCTTTCTGCTTCTTGAAGTTAATGATTCTAGAAAAGATTCAAAGTCATTAGTGTGGTCTTCAGGACTTGCATTTCAACAGCTGATCCAAGAATACTCCATAGGGGAAACAGCAGATGCTAACTAGGCAAGTGAAAGCACAGCCACCAGTGAATAAAGTGGCCTGTAAGTGACCTCTGGTGGACAAGAATAGTGTTAAATTTCCTTGTATTTCTCAAGAGGGGAGTTTATCCATTTAACCAGCTTACAGCCATTGAGTTGAATTTTATCCAATATTATAGAATAATCAAAACCATTTTCCTCTTGAACAAAAAGAATTTGATGCAAAAAAAAAAAATATTGGAAACTAGTACAGGAGGGGTAAAGTTTTGAATAAACTTGAAGAACATCTGTTACAAGGGGGATTCTTTATCGCTGTGTATATGCCATTAACATTATACCACACTAACAAAGTGAAGTTAAGGCAATCTTTCAGGTGATATAAAACTCACAAGCAGTTTCAAAGGAAACAGAGTTGTCTTTTGAGAACATGTTAATCGTTCCAAAAAACATTCCCCCGGCTGGGTGAGGTGGTGGAACCTGTTGTTTCCAGCACATGCAATGGCTGATCACAGCCACTGTACTCAATCATAAGAGCCTATATAGCTATTTATTACAGTGCAGAAAATCCCCAAGGACCTTATCCCATTTCCAACTAAATATTTTTTAAAGTGTTGTAAGCTTGGGAATTCATTTTGATCTCATGGCTTGAAGAGGCTCCCAGCTCTGGGCTTTGGGACCTCTGTTTGCAGAGTGCATGTACAGTCTGACAGACCATAAAGTTTGAGCAGATCCCTCTAGGACTGCAAATTCCCTTTTGGTAACTGGATTTGTTTTCCCTTCCTACCATTTCCCAATTTCCACATGGAGCTGAAGCTCTGATAGCTTCTCACGTGGGTATAACAATAGACATGGGAGATGGTTTGCTGTACAGAAATAACACACTGAAATTGTTCCCTAGGAAAACCAGCACGTCTTGGCAACAGTTGTCCTGGCAACTAAGTCTCCTGGCAGAGGACAATGGCCACTGATCTGAGGAAACAGATCCCTGAGTCATTTTTTCCCAGAGACCTGAGTGGCTAAGGATTAGAATGGGAAACCCCCCACCATTTGGTTTTCCTCATCCCTTGCATTGACAGGAAACTCTCTCCCCAGTCAAAGAGGTTATTGGAAAGGTTATGGAATTCTGCCTCTTGGACACAGATCCAGGACACACTAATTACAAGGCATACTAATTACAAGGCATATTAATAGACAGCATCCTTTCAAGTACCATTGGTTTTTCTTTTTTTTTTTGTTTTTTTTTTAGCTAGTTATGTTAGAAACTGTCTTAACTCTGTACCTGGAAGGAAAATTGCACTGGAAAAATCACAGCAGAATACATCAGCACAACCATAAAAGTGCTAAACAGACCACATATAAAAAATGACAAAGGATATTTTTGTGTAAGTAGCTTTTCAGAAGACTATGAAAGCTTTGAAGGCCTGTACAGCTTCTGATTCCATATCTTATGTGGTGTGTGGCACAGGTGCTAAACAGGGCTAGCAGAAAGACTGAGCTGCACTTGGTGGTGCACAGGCCAGACCTGAGCCTAAAAGCAGCCCAAGGCTCATAACCAGGTTGGCCTCAGACAGTGTGCCCGTGTTCAGCCATCCCATAATTGCCTGTCATGCCACGAGTGTCCTTTCTGCTGAGGTGGCCTCACTGCACGTTGCCATCCCTCTGGGACAAAGCACATGCTCTGCTCATTGCTGCTCCTGCTCCAAGGCATCTGCCTGGCCCTCGTGGGCTCAAATGGGCAAAGGCAGAAAAGCCTCTGTCCCAGCACCATTTGCACACACACACACACACATATACACACTCACAGACACTCACACACACACAGAGCAGGTGTGAGTGCCACTTCCCAGCCAGAGCACGCCGTTCCCTCTTCCCTCACACTGCCCACTCAGAGAGGCACGAGCAGCTCGCTGCAACATCTCCTAGAAAAGTCTGAAGTCTCCAAGAGGGTGAGCCTCACCTGGGCACAGCCAGGGGCTCTCCTGTTAGGAAAGGGCTGCAGGGATGGCAAATCTCCCTCTTGGGGAGCCAAACAGCCCTTTGGCTGCAGAGCTGCTGTGGAAATCCTGTCACCCAGGAAAAGCAATGGCACAGAAAAATGCCAATTCATTCTCACGGGTTTGTCATCCCTGAGCTGCCCCTTTCAAAGCACAAGTGTGACTGGAGTCTCTGGGTGAATGAATGACCAGCAAGGGGTTGAGTGGTGAGCAGAAACTTCAGCTACCAGGATTTGGAATGGATCAGTTAAAAGAAATGAGAAGTACCTGAATCCATGCCAGCTCTGAAGGGGCAGCAGGGCTACACCAGGACACTGGGGTCCAGAAACAGCAGCACTTCCAGCAGGTGCTCAGAAACTGATCTGAAAAAAACATTTCTGCTTCAGAAAATATGACTTGGTAACAAAATTATTTCCTCTTGAAATATTTCTCAAGGTTTATGCTACTACTTTAATCTGAGTTATGCTAATCCATGCATACAATGACTCCATTTAGCTATGAATATTTGGACACATACATTTTCATATAGGAGGAATGCAAAAGAGTTTATTAGATGATAGCACAACCATTGCATGAATTCAATATTTGCACAAGAAGCAGAGAAATGTTTTTCATCAGTTTACACTTCTCTTTCCATTACCTGCACAGTAAACTCAAACACAATAAATGTTTCAGGATGCTGTTAGGCAGATGGACTCCCAGAGATTTTCAAGGAGATGGAAAACAGCACCTCAAGCACTAAATCATGCACCTTGAAAACTGCAGAGTAAACACTTGGAGACATATAAAATCCCACTTCTAACCTAAACGAGTAAACAACTTGAAAAAATGAGCTCAGACATAAAAATTATGAGCTGACTACAAATGATCTGCAAACACATTAAAGGCCTATATTTGTTCAAATACATTATTCATAAGAAATAATTTGAGTTGTAGTTGTATGCAATTTATGTTGCATAAACTTAAGCAAATACTTGTAACCAAAAGCTGATTTAAAGAATTAATGAGCAATCTAAATAAAATTCTATTACTAAATAAAACCTTCTCTGATTTGCAAAACCATATGCCTCCTTTAGCATATACATTAATAAGCATAGCTGCTAAGAGCTGAGGCCTGGAATGCTGTAATGGAGACAGAGAGCTGGGATCTGATCAGGCTCTTACTAAGCAGGACTGGTGTGAGGTAAACAAAATGAGAAACCACTGCTTTTGAAATGTTCTTAAAGTATTTAGGGTTCAACAGCAGCACCAGCCAACTGAATGCTTGTGATAAACAGCTGCATTTCTTCTCTGGGATCAACAGTGTTGAATGTTTGATAAATAAATAAAGAGAAGGGGACATGTAACATTTCACTTCTCCTAAAACACTCCCACTGGCCATTGCTGGACTCCTTTGGACGCTGAATTTGTCATTTCAGGCTGAGAGGCACCACAGTGCAGTGTGGTACATCTGCAGTTTGTATTGCTGTACCAGTGCTTGCTGCAGAGCAGCATGAGGGCTGGCTTGACTTACATTTCCTGCAGTAACTCCATACTCCTCTGTACTAACTCTGAACTAAACAAGTGACTTATGCTGAAGCAATACTGATATTGTTATTATTCTCTAAATTCTCATATTATATAGAAGCCTTAATAAACCAGATGCTTTTGCACAGTTGGAGATAATGAGGAATGTCTACAAATTAACACCTCCTCCAATTATTACCCTCCAAAATTATTACCCAAATAGATGAAAGAACTAGTCTGGCTTCCGTAAATAGTTTCTTTTAAATCCGAGTTTAATAAAAGTACGCAGGCTGCTTGACCAACAGTTGAGACACCACAAAACTTTCCTTTGACTTTTTGGACTGTGAATAAAGCATATATCAGGGATAATGCTGAACTAAACTAGAAAAAAATGGAACATTTAACATTTACGAACAAATTAAATACTTATAATTAATCAAGCAGAGCAGCTCCTATGACTTAGATGCCACTAATATCTACCAGTCCTCTTGTATTCACTTTGGCCAAAAAACATGAGTGGTACAAATAACTTCCTATTCTGTCTTCACTTGCTCATCCTCTTTATTTCAAAACCACTTTTAATGTTTGAATAGTTTTGGAGTAGTTTCCCAGCTTAGTCATGGGGCAGAGGCTGCTGAGCAGACTGAGCTCCCTTAGGGAAGTGCTCCAAGCCTTTGCTGCTTCCTTGCAATGCCTCCATGGGCTCTGACACACTGGATGGACAGGAATGCACAACAAGCTGCTTCTCCCCAGTGCCTCCTCTGCAAGACAAGGACTACAGAGATGAAGATTTGACTTTTGTAACTCTAATACACTATTTCCTCACATTGTGGACTAAACCAAAATGGACTCTTGGAAAATTTGTTTGGTTTTAACTTTCTGCCCTCAATTTTGGCTAATTTATGGAACCAAACAGATGGCTGCTGTCGTTAACCTTGATAGCATTGTTTCTCAAAAGTCAAAGCCATTGCATTTCTACAATAACTTTCCACAAAATGTGTCTTTGTATCTGGAAAATATTTAGGGAATTAATTCTAACTGCTCTTAAAAGGTATCTGCTAAAAATTTGAAACTCATGAAGAATTTCCAGACCCAGGACTTTGAGATCTTTCCAAAGAAAGTGAGCCAAAGATATCTTGATATGATGACAGAAATGCAAAAGTGGGTCTGTTAATATGTCCTGACAGCACTCCTGGAGTGTTCAACACCTCTCAGTCACATCCCATCCAACAGGAGCTTTACAGTTCCAGTGCACTAAGAATGATTGTGACTCTGTGAATCACTTCTTTTGGATAGTCCAAATAATTTTTAAATGACCACTGGTTTAAATACAATCTACAACACCAGCTGAAGTGTATAACAGAACAGGATCTTCTGGCACAGACTGCTTCTGTTAGGAATTGCTCCAGTAGTTGGTCAATAACTAAGTTTCTGGAGCAACTTTGTGCTACAACTCAAACACAGTTCTCATCTTTTTGTAAAGCTTGGTGCCCCAAAGTTTTCAATTACCTCAATGAGAGCTGTGAGTTTTCAGAATTTTTGAAAGCCTACCACTTTTTTTAAATGAAACCTTATTTTATTATATTAGTTTAAATAGATAGAATTCTGAAAAATATGGAATAAATCCCCAACAGTTTTCATACATACAAGACAAGACATAAAAAACAGTCATGATTTTCATACAACCTTTTCTAAGCTTATTTTACATAACCATAGGTTACATCACAGCTCTCCAGACATATGGGAATTGCCTAGCAGATGACAGCTAACTAAGGTCATGGGAGGATTTTTTTGTTGCTAATATCACCTTACAGTAAGAAGGAATGTTCCTTTCCTTTCAGTGAGTCACCAAACACAGTTTCTGTTTGTCTAAAAGTGCTAAGAGCAGCACACAAGAAAGTTAATTTTCACTGATGACAAAGTGAATGAAGGGAGACTCATGTAGCTGACAAACTTCAATGTGAAACCCAAGCAGGAGTGCTAAAGTAGTGAATTTGTTACTAAGGCTCAGCACAGCCATAATGGGGACATCATTTATGCAATACAATAGAAAATGTTACACACTGACAATAAACAAAGCAATGTGCACATTTATACTGAGTGACAACCCAGGGACAGGTAGATTAGAGTCAGAAATTACTGACAGGATCCATCTTTTCACTGATGCCTTTGTCCACTGTTCTCTCTTTGCCTCTCTGTTTCTCAGTTTGAATCTCTGTTGATCTCAGTTTGAATATAAGGATTTTATGACCTATATGCTTAAGCATTTCTCCTGCCTGTATATCATCCTTTTCAGGTGATGGTTATGCTGAGCTGCTATTTATTCTATAGCACTACTCTCTGCTGACTTCCTTGGAGAAGCAAGCAGCCCAGCAGCCTGGCAACAAAGTGCTTCTGATGTCTCAAGTCACCTTCAAAAATATCGAGTTCTAATAATTTTCCACTAGCACTCCTGCCTTTTGGGAACATGAGAATGAGGAGGACCCAGAAACACAATACACTGGAATTACTTTCAGCATAGCAGAGCAGAGTGGCAGCTTCTGGGAGCCTGCTGAGCAAGGCCACCTTATTTCCCTAAGTGACCCACATGTCAGAACAGTGCATAAAAATTCATGGCTAATTTGCCAATTTACTTTGATGTCAGTGCAGCTGAGTACTGCTACTCCAAATCAAGAGTTTATAACTGGCTTTCCAGCTCTGTAGCCCTCTCAAAGATCTAGGGGCTTCAGGATCAAAGGGGTCCCGGAACCAGATACCCCCTGAGGTGGTCTTTGCCTCAGCACTGGTGGTACTAAGATCCTGAAGAATTATTTCTGTCAGATCTCTGAAAGAGGTGCAGTAACTCTGAGAAATGTTATTTTTTTCTTGGAGGAATATTGCATTTCTTGTACACATTATTTTTCTGTTGTTTATACCATCATTAGTCACCACCAGGCGTGCAACAGCTTGGCTGTATCCCTCAGCTGAAGGCAAAACAAAACCTGTCCAAATCACCTGCAAACCCAAGGACTATCTGATTCAGCTTTCAAAAGGTAACTGCATGAGGGAAGCATCTAAGAGAAGCTGCTCTGCCTATGCCACACCAGTCCCTCCTGTCTGAACAAGGACCTTATCTCAGCCTGGAAGGGGGAAGTGAGCCTTTCTTCCCTGCTTGTATAACGTGTTTGTTTAATTTACCTTGTCTGTCTACTCTTTTTATGGGCCTTTTTCCTCCCTTGAAGAAAAGGTTGATCCCTGCCACCCAGCTCTTGTAATGTCTTTGACTGCTGTTCTTTTTAGTCCACACAGCCTGTGTTTTCTACTAAGAGCCTCAACACTTCATAACCCAATGAGCTGAATCAGAGAAGCTGAAGAGAAACAGTGCAAATGAAGCAAATAATTAGTCTGACAACTTTGCAAACATTTGCAGCTTCCTCTTAAAACCACTAGACACAGATTGTAACTAGCAAAAGGAAACCCTGGTCTTTTACTACAAACATAAAGTATAATATTTGATACTTACAGATCTTTACTGGAGTTCCAGAAGTGAATATATTCAAGAAGTTCAGACATTAGCATTTGGATCCTGCTTGAATAAATTCCTGTGATTTCTGAGTGGCCCTTTAAGCCTTCCTTTTGGCCTCAGTAAAATTATTTAAGTGCAAACTAGGCATTGCTTTCTGTGCAGTTTGCCCAGGCAGACTTTGGAAAGTTACCTGATGGAAGGAGGTAAAATCAGTGCTATGCAGTCGATTTCTTTCATCACAGGATAATGTACACAGAAGTCAATTTTCCACACGCACCAAACAACTGCACTGACCTACATACACAGGACATATATGAATTATCATTTAAGAAGAAAATTCAGTCTCTCTTCTGAAATAAAATCAACCCCTAATACTGCATTTATTAAGAGGGGTTTCTGTGGCAAATAGCAGCTGCTATGTGTCATTGTTTGGAATCACAGATTTTACTACCTTGTTTCAGAACCTATTGAGTCTATTGGAAAATGTGATGACATTCTCTTTATAGCTGTACCAGGGTGATGAAGTTGCATTTCTGTAAGGTATAATTGTGATGAGTTAATACCAGCCTCATTAGAAGCCTGTCTGGACTTTAGTGTCTCTTACTAGCTAAGCTTGGAGGCTCCTCAGACTGGAAAATCGCTGCTGTTTGATCTTGGTCTGCCTCTCTTTATTATCCTCTTTGCCATCTCTGTTGTTCTCATGAATTCTGCAAAGTGCAAACATTTATTTCCTTTCTCCTTATATTTGCATAGAATGGTATTAGATTTTTTTGCCTGTGACATCTCTAAAGAGGAAAATAGGAAAGCAAGGCAAAAAAAAATCTTATTCAAATACCTCTCTTGAGAGGATAATGGCAAGATTAAGAATTGGGTGCAAATATGGCATATTTGAGAGACCTTCTTTCCATCCTCCCCAGGCTTACAAGGAAACCACAAATACTAATGCAAAGCCAGAGATAAACTCAGTTAGAATATATAATATATAATTATGGAAGAGTTTTGCGTGGGGCTAATGCAGTGACTGATTTGAGAGGTAGAAGGAAAACTTTGCCTCCTCTTCTGCTACTGAAGCAACAGTGATGTGATGCATCAGGCTACTTGTGTGGGACCAGATATTGTGGCTCCCTTATCTTTCCCATGGCCCTCTTCAGCTGCCTGCCAGCATGGAGGAACAGATGTGCCACCATCTGTGTCAAAAGGCTGAGAAAGGGGTGGCAAGTCTTGCCTGCTTGAATCAGAAAGGTTTAAATTTTCCTGCCTGACTAGCTCCAGTGGAGCTGTAAAGCACAGTGCCTCAAGGTTTGCTTCAAAGACACTGTTCTTCTATAGCCTTCCTTCAGGCAGAGAGATGGATTATGTGACTTTTCACAACCCTTAGTAACCCTCTCTTCTACACATTTTTTCCACTGGTTTAATGCCTTAATAGTACTTTCTTGCAAGAAGCTTCATTTTGTGGGTACTCAGTCTCTTATGACATACACATTTGCATTAGAGTTCTACTTTTTCCTCAGCTTGGTAGTGGGAATTTTTCAGACCTTCTCTGAAATTAAATTAAATTTCTTTCTTTTTTCTTTCTCTTAAATTTCTTTCTTCTAGCCCCCTAGAAAGACCAGATTTCTGCAGAATTTAACAGGAGTCAGAATAATGTTTTTTATGTGTCCAGAAAGATTTAGATTGACTGATTAGCTTCTTTTAGTTTTGACACAAGCACTTTTAATGCCTTAATCATGAGCAGAAATCCTTGAACTCTAGGTCATATTGAACATGCTTGGTAAAGATGTTGGCTGAGCATTCCCAGACAGCCAATGAACTCCTCACTGTTAGTTACAATTTATACTGAAAAACATTCTTAAGTCTATAGAAGTTCCCTTATTTTGGCCTTTCATGTCTTCCACCTCCTTCTGGCTTATATTTTAGAAAAAAAAAAAAAAAAAAAATGGAATTTACATGCTTATAGATGCTTCCCACTTCAGTGTAAAATATTGGATTGGGCTATATATCATACAGCACCAGTTTTGCCTTAGAAAAACATAAGAAGGATTCATGAAAACCTTTCTGAAACAACACTAGCAACAGATTTAGTTCTCTACCAGACCAGAACATGCTTAAACATGGTAACCTAGAACTGAAAGAAGCACAGAACAATAATTACCAATAATTCCACTCTCATTTTACATGATGCCCTCATGTCCATCCAGTCTCTTACCACAGAATCCCATGAAATCAGATTTTATAAACCTTGAGATCAGCTATGCTCACAAACATTCTCTCCATGCTTGGAAGGGTGAGGACTGTGCTAAACACAATTTCAACGAAGAATAGTTGAACACATTTACCACTGAGACAAATGGTAGGAGAGCCTCTTTACTGTACCTGGATCCATTTTGACCCCCATTTCCTTTATTTTTTTGCTGTCTTTCTTTGCATTCTGAGCAGGGCCACAGCCTGGCACGTGTTTGCAGTGCTGGAGCTGTCACTTGTTCCTGGGACTGAAGGGCTCAGCAGCGGGTGCAGCAGCACTGCTCAGTCTGGCCTGCAAGGGTTAATGACCTAATTATAGTAAGAGCTGATGGCTCTCTCTAGCTGCTCATGCTCCATAAGGTAACTACATTAAATCAAAGGGGGTTGATCACCACTTTTTATTCTGAATGGCTGCTTTTTAATACATAAAATGAGTGCTCCTGGGCATTTCTTAAATGAACCCTTTAAGAAAGGGGCCATTAAAGCAAACATTAATTGTAAAAATGGACTAAAATGCAGGAACCCACAGTGGCAAACTAAGGCTCCATCACATGACACTGAGAGCCTTGGCATGAAAGTACTCCCAGGTGCTTTGACCATTGCTCAGAGCTAAGAGTCTGTGACGTCCCCTGAAAATAGGGGAACTTGAGACATGGGGCAGATGCTTAGAAGCCTTTATTCATTGAGAGATGAACTTCTGATGGGGGCTTTAACTGATAATTTTAGGGGTATTTCTGCTAAGCCTTTAAAGTTCCAGTGAAAGCAGAATTCAGCCCTCACAATCCTGTCTCAATAGCCCTTTTTGCTGTTTTACTCGTTAGCTACAGGTAATGCCCCAGTTGCATCTGATCTCACAGTTGCTCTGGATTCACTGAGTTTGTTCAAACAGAACTGCACTAAAATCCAATTTCTAAGCTTATGGTTTTGTAATTAGCAGCCAAAACCCATACAGACTGGATGTCTCGAATATAGATCCATTTTTCTGTAAAAAGAGGTAGATATGCACAGGTAAGCTGCTTTGTGTGAATGACTCCAAGGTAAGTCAAGAACAGAATTTTAAACTCTGAATAATAAGATGGTGAACACTAACATATCCTCTGTAAATCAGGAGACCAGAAATATTAATTACTTCAGACACACTTAATGGGTGCCACCTGTTATGTTAAATTTAACATTATTACACTAGGTATTGTCAGCAGAATTTTAACTATATAAATACAGATCCTGAATTTAAAAAAAAACCAAAAAACAAAAAACCTTTTTTGAATGCAGCTCCACTGAAAAAAGACAAAATGAAAATCAGAGGCAGAGAGTGCATTCAGTTATTTACTCCATGATTTTTGTTGCTTTTCAGAAGTTTCAAGCAGAAACAATTTTGGAGTTCAACCTCCCATTAGCCACTAAGCAATTAGTAGAATGATCTCAAACTCCTTCCCATGCCACTTCATTCGAGGTACATTTAACTAATTAATCAAAACAAATTATCTAGGTTTTTTTCATGATAAATAAATGCATTGTCCAAAGAACAAACCAGCAGCTGATAACTAATTAACTGATATGCCTAACTCATGGCATAACAGAGATCAAAATTATGTCATAATCAGGCTTCCAGAGCATTAGATAATACCAGCAGCAATGCTTGAGAAAGTTCTGCACAGACATTCTACATTTAAGAGGGATGAAAAGTATAATGAAAGCAAGGAAAATATTTCTGTGGAATAGAAGAACTCTGGGTCATGCCTCAGAGACAATTTGCATGATGCTGTGCTTAGCACTAAATACGAAATCTGAAATGCAAACAGAAAAGATTTTTCTTATGTAATATATTCTCGTCAAGTTCATGGACCTCAGATCCCACCTGGAATTCCCAGCATTTTTTACCCACTCCAAGCTGTCATTTTATGATCTTTGTATAAAGCAAATATTTAATTATGGGCTGCTGTGTAAGTTATTCGACAGAGATATCCCTGCCTACAGCAGAGAAGTGAAGGAACTGATGATGCTTCCTTTCAGTTTCATGCACAGTTTTTCCCTGATCAAAATATCAGATTTTATGACTTCACTACTTGATAGCCCAGAATTCAGAAACATCAGAGCCATCAGAACTGAATAATCAAAATATTATTAGTGCTCTATACGGTTGTCTACCACAACTAGTCATTAGAGGACTTCAGCTGCGCCTCTGACTATTCCCACATATGTCTAAATTGCAATGATTTAGTCCTTGAGCCCTGATTAACAAAAGCAGAGGTGTGCCAAGTTACTAACTCAATTTTGGTAACTATGAGGCCTAAGATAAAGGGTTTGAAAAATGACAGAGAAGCTGATTTTTCTCAACCCAGTTTAAAAGGAATAAAAATCTTGGTAGTGTATGAAGCCAGAACTACTCAGGCACCTAAAAATCAGGTCTTCTCACACCATTTATCAGAGGAGAATATTGACCCCAAGTCGTTCCTGTGGCCTCAGGAGAGACAGTGCTTTACAGGTTGCCCTCATAGATCTGGTTACAGAGATTCTAAACACAATAGTTTCTACCTTCTAAAATCTGACAGAAATGACAAGCCTGGATTTATTTTTAACACATTTGTCAGAATTAGGTGTAGATTAGATCCTGACCTCCTTCTGTTTTTTCTTCTATTACTCTCATATCTGATTTAGATTTAAAATCATCTTCTCATCAGGGATAGTATTTTCAGGGTAACCTGGAGAGTTTCTAATTCTATTTTAATCTGTTCAAAGGCCTTACAAGAGTAGGTTAACCTTCTAATAAAAATGGCCCTAGGTTTTCCACCTCTGTTATGCCATTTGTGAAGTCACTGACATTAAAGAAACAGTGAGGAGACTCCAGTTTAAAGAAATGTACTTTGGCCTCTGGCAGCTACACCACCACCATGATGACAAGGTTGAAGTCTAGTGCTTACCTGAGTTTTTTAGCAGGTTAGGAGACATTAAAACTTGGGCAGCCAGCTTTACATTAGTCAGAAACAGTTCTCAAATAGAAATCTGCAAATAATTTCCTGACGCCAAGAAGAGTGTTTATGATAATGAGATCAGAATATGCCAGCAATGTATTTTACTATTTATGTATTCTTGAGCAAAAGATTTAAACAGGTTTACAGTGCTACATAATTTAAATAGCAATCCTTTGGATCAACTCAAGAAGTTAGAGCCACGAATAAACATAAAATAAATAATTGCATATCCAAATATATCTTTTCTCCTTTAAAGGGACCCATCCCATGTCTTCATTGGTGCACAGACATTGGGCTGGCTGAAAGTCTGAGCAGGATTAGGGCTGGCAGTTTCCTTTAGGGACTGCACAAGGACAGGAGGATGCAAAACTGGTGGCAGCAGCATCATTCAGCTGCTGCTTGCAATCAGGGTGTCTTGATGCAACATAAGGCCCATACATGTTTGAAAACACCTAAGGGCAAGCTAAACATCTACACTAGGAATTGACTACATACATACAAACAGAATTTTCAGCCCTCATACAGCTTTTATCCTTTGGTCTTTCAGACAGGTCGTGTTAAATTCTAAATGCTTGAACACTTCCTCAGATTTGAACATTGTCGCTTCATGTCTGTACAAAGAGCCACTTTGCTGAATTTGCCCCCTAAATAATTTATAAACTGTAGGGCACATTTTAAACACTGGAACATCCTACTCCTGTCCTGTCCTTTCCACGTACAGAGCTATTTGTACAACCACAATCTTTGGGTAGGCAGTTATTCCTAAGAAAATGAATTGCTGTGTTTGTAGCCTCATGTACAGGCTTTAAAACCAAGATTTTTGCAATATTTATGCTTGGCAGTCACAATTGCATACTTGACCCACGAATAATTTTGTACCAGCTCTAACAGTTGTTTATGTCTCAAGTTTTCTGTTCTAATAGCACAAATACAGGAAAGGAGAAGAATTAAAAAGCAGTGCTAGTGTTCAAAACAAGGTAGGAGCACACACTGCAATGGCTGCATAAAAAGAGCTCCATGGTTAATATCTAAAATGCAAATGTTTTAAGAAACAAGACTTTGGCAAATTATGTACTGCTTCATCTTTAAAAACCTTAACTGAGGGATAAAAGACAAGTAATTTTTAAATTTTATATTGAAAGATCCTCAAAATAACCCCCTCCCTTAGAATGAGGCTCTTCATCAATACACATGTACGTGTACACTTAACACTATGGATGAATTAACAGGAGCTTCAGTGTCTTAACTGTGCCAGGTTACAGCAGGCAGGAATGGTACCTGCTATACTTGAAGTTATGACCACAAAAGAGACCAAAAATAATGGAAAGTTTAGTGTTGACACAGGAAGGAAGGAAAAAGCACCCTGTGCTGATTGCTGCTTCCTGTGCTGCAGGTTGTTCTGTCAGTCACCTGGCTTTTCAGCAATGAGGAACAATTATTTACAAAGGTCACAGAATCTCCTAAAAGCTGTCCTCAGTACAAGGTACTTCACTTGGTGTGGGTTTGCTACTCTCATTTAAATTACCTCTTTTGTTACTGCCCTTTCTGCATAAAACATGGACTACACTGGTATTGAATAGGGCGATCCCCTGCCTGTCCCTCCTCCTTCCCTTCACCCCGTTTTAAAGACGCACAAAGATTAAAAAAGAAAAATTATGGAAATATATGTATGCATATTAATATATATAAATGCATACAGACATTAAAGTAAGTTGCTGGAAGGCTTATGCTTTGACATAATCTCATTGCCCTGGGATAGTACAAGGGCTCACCCTTAAGAACAGACTTCAACAGTGTTCTATCAAATGTTTCCCACTGGAACTGTTTCTATACTTTTCAGCCTCTGACAGCCTTGAAGAAATCTTAAATCTATAGCTTTCCAGATACCAACCAGGCTACAACCTGACCTTACTAAGAGTAGTAATTAGGAAGTGGGAAGGCTGAGTTTACAGTAACAGGGATTTTTCAGAAGAAACCCAGGACAACAAACGCTAGTACCAAGAGTAAATCTTGCCAGTCCAGCAACTTCTTCTAAACTCTAAGAGAAAGACCACCCAATTTCTATTTCCAGTTACCAATAGATATCACATAGAGATTACAGGATTGTTGCTTCCTGTTCCATAGAGAGGATACTGCTTCTCAATTCTTTATTCTCCCTTACAGCAGCAATTGACAAAAGCAAAAAGATCACACAGGTAACTGAAACAGTGCTTCTTCTTCCAGGCAGAGAATGAGAAAGAAAGAAAGAGAGAGAGAGATCTGTGCAGGACAGTTTATACGACTGAAATAGCTCAGCAATATTGGCTCTCTGAGCCATATTGAGGCCAAGACCTCTTGGGCACAGCCCATATTCCTTGGGTCATTGACCAGCTTTACCTGCCACAGCTTATAAACTCTCTCTTGATCCCCTCCTCTCCAATCAAGGCTTCAGACTCAGTAAAACCTTTTCCATCAAACTCTTTCCACTGTTTCTTTTCCCTCCCCTGCATTTGCCCAAAATTCCTCCTTACCTTATACAGCCTGTGCAGAGTTGGTACATTACAGTATTTCTTTCAACCTTTCCTAAGTAATGTATATGATATTGCTGACTTTAATCAAAATGCTCAGTTACTCAATGAGGTCATGCTTCCTGCAGGTATTGTGGTAGTCAGTGAAACACTGGTTATCATTCAGTCCATTCTACCCTCAGGGTTTTACTCACAGGACAGACACTATTTCACTCAGTACTCCTATAGAACTCTATCAGATGAATCCTTTTATCTAAAAAAAAAAAAAAAAAAAAAAGGACAGAATTAATATTTTGAGCTTAATACATCTTTTTTTTTTCCCCCATGGTTGCAAGTTAAGAAAACTCCTAGCAAACCTAGATGGACCATTAACTATAAAAAGTCATCACCAGGGTTCCATTTCAAGCCAAAACTGAAAGATCAAGTGGATAAAGTAATCCCCCAGGTGAAACACTTCAATATAAATGAGGACAAGCAGGGTATTCTGCTGCTCAAACATCTGATTACTGTAACTTCCATCTGTGCCTTGCTGAATTCTGGCAGCAGGCTGGATTACTTAGTCTATTATTGCCCAGCCAGCAGGGTGACTTTGTTATGGCAGGAGATGTGGGACAGCTTCCTCAAATAAAGGCAGGTATCAGAGCAAATTGGGAACTGAAGAAGCAGGACTTGAATGAGCTTATGACCCACTTGTCTATAGGCAGACAATACATCAAATAGGGATTGGAGTAATTTGTGCTGTAGGATATTTAGATTATGATTCAGCACATATCACTGCCTCTTCAATCAATTGTGGTTTCTTACCTTGATGTAACGGGAAAATGAAGCCTTTTCTGTTTGATGATAAGAAGAGGTGTTTCTATTGCCATACAAAAATAGTAGAGATGAATTAAACATTACACCTTAAATGAAGTGTATTCTCAACAAAGAATAATATACAACATTCATGCTTACCTGAATCAGCAGCTGTAAACCCTTCTTTTGAAAATATTTGCTGGTACTTTGTTTCTTTAATTGAAACATAATTTTAGATGCAATTTAATGGTTGAAGATTGTACATGTCTCTTCAGTATAAGCAAGCCAGAATTTCATTATTTAACTATGTCCTTTAATTATAGGATTAATCTTCAAAGCATTGTGAAGTACATTTGCAAAGTCACAGAGAGAATAAAAGGCTTATGGAGGATAAAAACCTCACAGAGCATAATAGGTGGCAATGGTATAAGTGAGTGGTGATAATGAAAAGATAGACATATGCTACAGCTATATTTATAGACCAAGATTACAAGGCATATGAATGAATGAGCCTTGATTCTTTTGCCCCTTTACAGCTGTCTGTGCAAGGCTACCCCAACCTTTTGCAATCAGCTCTTTCCCAAAACAGCGTGCTATGCATCAGCTGGGGTCATCCTCAGCAGGGCAGCTGTGATGTATTACAAACCTTCTTAAGTACAGTTCTTTTCTTCAATAGAATCAGAAGGCTGAACTGATTTGTTGCAGTGGACACCACAATTATTCCAAGACTATTAAGTTAAAATCTCGTCATTTTCCTTCACTTTTCAATGACCTGCCCCAGATGACACTCGGTCATCCTGAACCCTCTGACTCCTCCAGTGGAAGAAAGAACATATTACAAACTAATCTGTAAAACAGTTCAAAATGATTTGAGCTTTGGTACAAAAACATGTGATGCTGGAATATTTGTTACAATATCTGTTGCCATTTTGCATAAAAAAATAATATGGTTAAAACCACTGAATCTGTAGTTGATTGACTAAGAAAAGAAACAAGTCACTAATGGACTCCCTAAATTTTGTGTCATGAATAAATGATCTACCTTGAATGGAAACAAGATAGTTATCTGTTTATTAGAAAGATCTCTTCCTTTGTCTGTCATACTGCAGGTGTTTGACCTCAGCACCTGTGATTACATTATGTAGGACTCTTTTTTCTGGTATTTTTTCTTCATGAAAAAGTGTAACAATCAATCTCTTGACATGAAATCTAATACAGTGATACCAGGAATGCTGAGCACAAGCTTTTTGAGGATATTAGTTAATTAGCCTCTGATGGAATTAATATCTGTGCAAATAATTTGCATAAAAACCATGCAATACTATCTAAAATAAGCGGTTCATTGGCCATATGTCTAGCTATGTACATCATTCAGGATATACTTCAATACACTAATATTTCCTTTATGTACACAAATCAATTCATGATTTTTCCTCTTAGGCACTAAAAAAATGGTGACTTATGCCCAGAAGCTCATGATATTATTTCAAAAACTGAAACTATTTTCTAAACACAAACCAAAAAGACTCCTTTGGTTCATTTTCTGTAAATTCTCATAGTGCTCTGAAGTTCAACTGTCATAGTTACACACTTCATAAAACAGCAGAAATCCTGGAGGGGAAAAAAAATCACTCTAAGAGGGTGAATGGATCCAAATAATTTGGTCAAACATCAGGGGGAATTCAGAGAGGCAGCCAGGGCAAGCAGGAGAGCATCTCTTGTGTTTAAAGCAATGCTGCCTGCTCGCTTCATCTGAACACTAATGGAATGTGGGATATCAACACCCTCCCTGAGCACAGCACAAAGCTCCTGGCTGAAGCCCTGACTCTCTTCACAGCTCTGCTGCAGCCTCCAAATGCCCCGAGGAAGCCCAGTGACCACCCAGCAGAAACAACTGCCTGAGCTGCATGGTGCCACAGAGAGAAACCAAAACGTGCCTGATGTATCCCCACATCAAATGGGTCAGAATGACCTCTGTTAAAAACCTACACAAATCAACCAACCTGCTGGGGAGGGAAACTAATTATGGAAAATAATTATTTTAAGTCATTTAGTGAAACCCAAACCCAACAGATCTGCTATGAGACTACTGTTATGCAGAATTTTCTGGCTGAAAAACTAATTATGCTCGCTAAAAGGCAGCCAGTGTCCGTACTGAGTTGCATGTTGGAGACCGAATTGTTTGCGGAGACCTCTCGTGTACTTCTCATGTTCTCTGTCAAGTCCTACCAAGGGCATGCAAGTTGGCAGAGACCCTTCTCGTAGTAATTCCCTTAATAATTTCTTAATACTCTGTGTTTGTTTAAACACAAAAATAACATGTTCGGTTTTTAACTGGTTCTCTGCTTTCTACATCTTCCTCCCAGTCTTGGTTTGGAATGTGATAGCTGTTAGGAAGCTGCAGTCCCCAAAATTAAAGCATATAATTTTCCCTGGTTCCTGAGCATTTCTAAAGCCACAAATTTGTGAGGTTATCATGAGTTTCTAGACCTGTCTTTTATCCAAAAATTATAGAGCAGAAAATAAAGCTGATGAAAACTACCACTTGATAGTTGATGAAACTATTAGCTATCCCTCATCACACATAGAGGCTTTAGCCTAATATTTTCTCCTTTTTTTCCTTATTATCAGAAAAAATAAAAAGCTAAGCCTAAGTTTCTATGACTATGAGGACTGAGACAAGTAACTGTGTTAATTATATACTAAGTGGTAGTTTATAAAATTCTAAGCACAGTTCAAATAATACCAATCTAACAGAGAGCATTAGATGGCCATAAAAGTAATATGAAAAAAAATTTACAATTTAGTTGTCATTATTTTCAGTATCAAAAACCAAATTTTGTAATTCACACTGTCTTTCTTAGATGCAACTACATTACATGAGATTAAAGCAATTATAGTTTAAATTATTATAATGCAATTATCATAAATTGTTACGTATCACGAAAATAGAACTTGAATTGAATTTGAGATTGGTAGGGAAGGAAATTATACTGCTGCTAAATTTTAGGCATTATTCTAGCCATCCAAATAACAAAGACATCATCTATTACTTAGTATTCAGTAAAAGCCATTAGTTAAACTAAAAAACTCTTAAACTGAAAACTCATAAAACTGAAGGGATGACTATCTGAATGCCATAGCATCCAAAACTGCATATACACATGTACTAACGAACTCTATCAAAGGACTGTGGATGACTTTGCTCTGGAAAAAGATATGCTTGCTTTGATCTGTTCTCTTAATCATCCTTGATTTTCCACCAAGAACACTCTGTAAAGTTTCAAAGACAACCAAGGAACAAAAATATTCTGGTAGAAACAAAGGAGTAATAGTACAGTAAGACTTTCATTCAAAATCCCTTCACTTTCTTGCTTCTGTAGACAACCACCTAGACTTCTACAGAAACTATTTCTCCCTTCATTTGCCTTCAGTACAACGTGTGTGTACAAACATGCATTCATGTGCTCTAGACAGAAAACCAGAGCGGTGGTCAAAGTGAGAGAGGATCTGCTTTGACTCAGAAGGAATCTCTAATGGGCTCACCTAGAATCACCTCCACCAGCCTCACCAAAACTCCTGACCACCTCTAGAGTGAGTCATCCACATCCTGGCAGTGGTTTTGTGGCTTCCTCCTTATCTAATATACTGTTTTTCTATATAACTTGTCTTTACGACAAGTTTTATAGAAAAACCTGTATATTGTGGTTTATATCTGTGGTTTCTAACTGCTATGCAGAGATGATCATGGGCAGAAGAAATATCAAGATAGGTTTCTGTATTTTGGAGCCAAGGATATTTAAAGCACTATCTCCAGGTCATTGTGGAAAGCAAAGGAGAAAATTAAATCCATAAAATGAATGTAAGTTATTATATTGATACAAAAGTCATTTTTACAAGTAGTAACTAAGGTTCATGTCAAAACTGGATAAATGGTCAGATAAATATGGAAAACTTAAATTTTCTGCATATGGAGTATCCTAAACACCAGTTGCAGACAGTAACTTAAAACATCTAAATTTTTGTGTGTGTGTTTTTGTTTGACTTGTCCTTACTTTCTGCTGTTTCTTCATATATACCCTCTTAGGGTATTGCCCATATTTTTCTGTAATTTTTTCCCTTCTGCCTTCCCATAGGCTTTTGCAGTATGCCATGCTTTCCTGGGATGCCTTTAGTGCCTGGCCTTGAATATAAAACAAAAAAATTATGTATCTGTCACTTTCCCTCCTTTAAATCAAATTATCTCATAGTTTCCCCCTGAGGACCAGAAGTACAGAGAGATATGCATACTACATTAACATGAATTTCTCATATGCTAGTTTATGAAGTGTTTTTGTTTTGTTTTTCCCAACAATATCTAGTTGCCCTTTGAATTTAAATGCATATTTAAACAATGCACAAAATAACACCTAGTTGATCAGATTAAGATTTCCACAACAAACTTCTCTACCACACTTCTCAGAATGCTCTTGGATTTGCTGCAGTTTTTATAGCTTCCACAATCCTACATGATAATGGTCTGAAATCGCTTCTGTCTGCCTGTTAAGGTGCTGGAAGAACAGATTAACATGGGTGTGAGCAAAACAGATCAATGCCATCAAAACACTCAGCAGACGAGTCTGCAGGGGTGGAAGAGGAGGAAAGGGAAATGCAGTTGATCTGCCGGGCTAAAGCATCCTCTGAACGTGACCGGGCGGTAATTAAGCTTTCAGAGCGTTTATTCAGCACGCAAATAAGGGCGAATTCCCGCATTCGCGCCTTGCATAGCACCGGCTCGATTTTCTCCGTGCCTGCTGCTGCTACCACCGGGCAGGACCGGGGGAAAGCGGGCTGGGAGAGAAGCCGAGAATACCCGTGCTGGTCAGTGCGGAGCAGGAGGCGCCCGGAGCGGGGAGCGGCTCCCGCGGGGGGAGCGGAGCGGAGCGGGCGGGGCCGGGGCTGCGGCCGCGAGGGGGAGCGGCAGCCCCGCGGTTCGGCAGCCCCGCAGCCCCGGCTCCTGCCATCCATCCCCTCGGCCGCCGCAGCAAGCTGCGCCCTGGGGGTTCCCGCAGGTTGTCATTTTGAGAGGGCGGGCGATGCCGCTGCCCCGCGGGAGCGCTGCAGCCGCAGCGGTGCTGCAGCCGTACCCGACAGCGGGAGAAACCAGCGGTGCACAGCAGTCTGGGCCAGCAGCAACCGAGCTCACAAGGGATTAATTGTCTGTGTGCGACCTGCTTCCCTGCCTTGAGTGGTTATATACATGTTATATATAATATCATTCCTGTTGGCAACTTAGATGCTGCCAGGTTGAGTAACAGAGTCAGAAAAAATTGGGATTTCTCCCTCAGCTTGCTAATATTTAGATTTCTCGGCTCCAAATCACGCAGCGCTTTCTAGCCTCAGCAATACAAACTAAACTCTTGAAATAGCCACTCTGCCGTCCTGCCCTCACCCGTGTTCCCTCAAACAGAGTTATGCTGCTGCTGCAAAGAAATTTATTCCAGATCCACTTGTGACAGTTCCGTGTCAGAGTTAAAGCACACTGCTGGGAACAGTGCAAAGCTTGTCTCCATGAGTACCCCTGTGCTGTGTGACTGGAGCACAGAGCATCTCCAGCACCACTGTTTGATGAAATGTACTGCTGGTACGTTTAAAATAGATTTTCACACAGAACATTGTGGTCTCTCTGAAGTCTGAGTCGCTAATCTGAACGTGGCACATATTCTGTCACCCCCACTTCATTTTGGGAACCAAATTTCACTAGGTTCCATTACAAGCCTGGTGCACTGTGAATTTTCAACTCAAGCAGTGCAGAGTCATGAAACTGTAAGAAGATGCTCCTTATGGCAACAAAGTGTGAGGGTATCAGATGACTCACTTTCCTTCTCTTATGCTGTCTTTATGTCACATTCAGTTGTTAATTAATTAGATGATAAGAATTAAAATGTCTTTCCTCTCTTAGCAATACTTCTACATGAATTTTAATCATTATGCAGCACAGAGCTCCAAACTGTGCCTGACACACAGCTGAACAAGGGTTATGTTGTTACATTTAAGTCCTAATCCCTTTTCTGCTTAAGTACAGAGAGATGTGTTTAATCTATTTAAATTTGTCTTAATTGCTTGAGTCCATAGAAAGCTGACTGTACTTTCTGCTTTAATTTGGGCGATTCCAAGAAATTAATATGCACTAAGCTGTTTCCCTAGATATTGCAGGCTTGTGCTAGAAGTTACAGTGACTAAGCAGATACAAAGCACATTCCCTGGTGGTGTAAAGACACCCCACAGTGTTTGCCACTGCTTGTTCTTTACTTTGATATCCAAAGACAGATGAGGCCCTGCCATGGCCGTAAGCTGCAAGCAGCCATCCTCTACTCCTCTGTGCCACTTGTTCCAGCTGAGACCAATCCCTTCTCAAGTGTGGGATCCATGTCAAGTTGCCTGTACCAGATTTTCAGTCTGGACACCACCTGAGGAAAATTGGCTGCCCTTCCTTAAACAGTTGCCCAGAATAAAGTAATGACATTGTCTGTGTCACCTGGGCATTCCCCCCTACCCATGCAACACTGTGCTCAGCAAAAGAACTGCATTCTGTGCAAAAAACATAACTTATGAAAATAAAGAGAACACAAAATTGCCTGCAAGAGAGCCAGATGGGCAGCCTATTTAACAGTCTCATTCAATCCTGCATAGGAAAGAATTTTTATTTATGTCCTCCTGTATTTACTTTAAACCAGAACTTCAACAATTATTTTTTGGCCATATTGCATACTACAAATAAGTCCTAAGAGAATTCTTTTTCCATCAAAGCATTAGTTTTTCACTGTGGCTATAATCAGCTTTAAATTAGAACACTAAAGTCAGATATTGTTTCTCTTACCTAATTAAGTGTGAAATATTTTAAATGTAACACTAATGGAATAACATCCTTAAGTGTTTTCTGTAAATCTCCTGGGATTCAAAGTCTTCATCACAAATATATAAAGGCTACTAAAAAGCTCTCATAGTGCTCAAGACAAGCCACTGTGAACCGAGGTATCACTTCTGCCATATTTGCAAAAAAAATTTCTTGTATTTATATGTTTTATTCAAATGATACTGCTCCTGGAACTGTAGCCAGTTTTGGAAGTTGACACGAGTCAGAATACTAAAGGCTGCTGAACACACACAAAGTTCTGAGTGCAGAGCTCTGGTCCTCTCACCTCATGTAATCAATTTTTTTTTTGTTGTCAACTGCCAGAGAACTGTCATGTTGAAATAAACACATGAGAAGCTACTATTTTTTGCTTTTGCCGGCTACTGCACTTGTATCCTGCAACTGAGTACAAGTTTTTAGCTTGGAAGGCAGAGAAGACCTCCCAGACCGATTCTGAGGAGGTAAAACCTGCTGCCAATGCAGCACAGTGACAGACTACTGGCAAAAGGAACAGAACACACGACTTCCCCTGTCATCCACTGTCACTAGAAAAAAAAAAAAAAAATGACAAACAGATTTGGGTCTTTCTAAACAACTGATTATGTTTCCTGAACCTTTACTTACATTATTTTTATTGCCACAAGCATTTTCTCTTCCCTTTTGACTGTCTCCTTTGTTCATGGAGTTTTGTTTTCAGGAGGAAAATGTAGAATTGAGGGAAGAGTAAAAATAAAAGTTCTATATAAAGCCTGCATTTGGTCCTATTTTCCTGGTCTGTCCAATTGTCTCTTCGGCTTTGTCAGGCATTCATGTGAATGATCCTGGTCTCTCTGCCATGAAATAAATCTTTAACAATGTAATTTAATGGAAATATCCTAGTATGTACAAAGGTGTGAATAAAGTCAGAATCTGACCTAGAGCTCAAAGTTTACTAGGTGTTTTTATTTATCTCATTTCAGTTACAGACTCTGTTCCCCCCCCTTCCCTACAACACTCCAAATACCATTTTTTTGGAATAAAAACTTCCCCAGTTTGAAGTAATGTTTTTTTTTAAGTGAAAAAAATCCATTTGGCTGTATTCCAGCTATATAAAACACAACCTTTACTGACTTTGAATTGTTTTTATGTATGTATTTCCTTTCATAGGCATCACGGAGATTGCTTTTATTCATTAAATTTATCATGCAAAGAATATATGCTAAAGTTCAAACACTGTGAAACAATTTAAAGAAATGTATGTAAAAAATAGCTTTGCTAACATGCATTTAGATAAGAATATATTCCAAACTGAGGAAAAATAAGTACCATCTCAATAAACAAAAAAAGCAAAAACATGTTTTCATTTTCTGATCCCTCGACCCCCACACCAGATATTGGGGATACACATGGAAATGAGGAAAAATTGTTGGTTTTTTTCCCAGATTTCTTTTAAAGGATTTTTTCTAGTACTGGGTGGTTTTTACCAATTTTATTGGGAATAGGATCAGGTCCAAATTGTATTTTGCTTCCTTGATGACTGATGTGTATAAATATTCATGAGTCAACACCTGGGGTTGGCTATTTTCTAAAATCTGTATAACAGTTATTGCAGTTTTATCTGTGGACTGTGGCACCTCATTTGAATTCATGAGACCTGTTATAAATTTTAAATATATATGAAGTGATATTAAAGTCTGATGAAGAACAAGAATCCCACCTGCTACCTGCAATTTAGTACTACTCACGTAAGAAGGAAATCAGAATCTAAGCAATGAAGATGGAAACTTGTTTGTTTATTAAAACTTCAAATTTGTTTTCATCATTTCATCTAGTCCCTGCTGATAAAAATCATGTTCCAAAATGGCTCCTTTCCAGATTTCTGTGAAGATCTTGGAGTTTTAAGCCACTAAAAGTTTGGCAGAGCATCTAACTGCCATATTTTTCTTAAAGAAGAAAACTACTTAAATTCCCTGAGAGGAGTCTATTTTATAGGCAACTTTGCTCACATGTCAGAGTCTCTTGCATGCTCCCTAATTTCTGTGGACTGGAAGAAAAATTTAATTTAGTGTTTTCAACTTAGTTTTGTGTCATGAGAATTGCAAACCAATTTACTTTCCCATTCATACCACCTGTAAAGATGCAAGATATTTGTCATGGTACCAAGCAATATATTTGTTCTTGCTTGTAAATACTTTTCAGAACTGTTTTGCCACCAAATCCCATCAAGAGTTATTTCTGAGCTCAGGCAGAGAGGAATATTCAGCTCTCCAAGGTCACCACAGGGAGGTTATGATTATCAGGGCTTTAGAAAGTGATGGTGTCCCTTGGTAGGATCCTGGCAAGCCCTGCCTAGGGATAACAGGGCATCATAATAAACCTTCAGAGTGCATTTTTTAACTGTCTTTAAGATTAGATTTGTGGTGAAGGTAGGCAAGTTCACCACTGATACAGGCAAGGCTGGTGCTCCAGAGTGTGGCACCCAACCTAAAGAGAATAGAACAAACAGAAGCATTTTATTTGTGTGCATCTAACCCCAAATCTATCTGAAACCTGCTATCATCTCTCTGTATGAGAACAAGCTTGTTAATGGGCTGTGACTAAATCAGTTCACAATCACCACCATGTTCCCTGGAAAAACATGAAAACACAGGGCTGAAGTCTGGTCCTTGGCTACTATCACGGTTCTCATACAGGCATTTTCCATGTTTTTCAAACCAAAGGAAAAAGGAGAAAGTACTTGAAAGATTTATTTCTTTCCTTATTTCATTTCTTCTTTCCTTCTCTGACAAGGGGAGGAAGGAAACGAGCAGAAATCTGTAACAAGATTACAGAAAAGTGCAGAAAGGCTAGGGTAGTGAATTTAGATGCACAGACACAGATAACAGAAAGAATTTTTTTTTTTTTTAAATTCAGATTGAAAGCAGAATACCATAATGATCCAAAAATCTTCTGTTTTCCCTAGGTACACCAAGCTCCTTCAGTAAAGACAGTTAAAAACTATCAATATTGGCCCCTTGTGACAGCCTCCATCATGCACCATAATTAAAGAATTTCTGTCTCCATACCACTGAAAAATATGGATTCAGCTGCACTATTTCCCTTGGCAGACACATTTAAATGCTCCAGTGGTGCCACACACTGACTTCCATGACTGACTTTCTCCCTGCAGCAACAGGAAGGGTGCACCTCTCCAGAGGTGGGAAGAAGAGGCAGCAGCAAAGCTGACTTGCTACACCTCCTGCCACTTGCACATGGAAGAAAAATATCTGCTCTGCTAATAGAAATCTGTGTGTTTTACCAATGACACAACAGATGCTGTGCACTGATGAAAACAACACAGACAGTGCTGCTGCAGAAACTCTTCAGGCAGAAATGTGGTTGTCATGTACTGAACACCTCACACATGGATTGCCACATCAGTGATTTTGGGAACGCTTGGCCGTGCCCTAAGCCAAGCTCTCTGAAGTATTCCTTGGGGTTTGCATTTCCAGATGGAGAAACAATAGCTCTGAGTTCATCATGTCATGTTCAGGATGACATCTTCCTCAGTGAAACATCCCCTATCACCAAAAGGCAGTGCCAAGCTTTGGGTATGAGCCTAGTACATGAGGTGGAAATGGAAACCACAGCCTTCTGCTACAGAGATAGAAGCCAAGAGCTGAGTCATCCCAAGACCTTCCCATAAATCCTTGTACACTGCTTTTTACATTAGAAAACTGATACTGATATGTGCTGCCAGGATGAGGTTATTCAGGTGGCAGGATGGGAGTGAGAACAGCCACCACAGGAATAAGCACCCAGGTAATTTTCTGGATTATGAGCACCATATATGCTCTTTGATCACTCCTGGAAGCTTACAAGACCATCACAAATCTTAATTAAAACTGAATGCAAAACAATATTCAGAATTAGAAACAATAATCAATACCATCTGAAAGATAAATCAAGACCTTTCTTTGGCAAATAGGTTGCCAGAGGAATGACTGGCCAAGAACTCATTCAGAGCTAATCTGTGCTAGACATTCTGTTTAGCTGCATTATCTGATGCTACTTCTTCTTCTGATTCAAGGTCTGCCTCATTTGTCAGGTCCTGTCCTTTAATCTCCAAACACAATGGCAAAGTGATTGCCAGTGATTTTATGCTTTTCTGTGCCCAGGACAATGGGACTGTTCAGCTGCCTGAAAGAGCTAATACATACTTTATGATGAGAAATGAACAGCCAGAGCCACCAAACAAAGGTGGGATTCTGTTCATAATTCTTAGCATCTTCAGCAGCAAATAGCATTTTCAAAACTATAGCTTAAAGTGCTTGAGATTTTCTTAAAGTAGAAAAGCATGGCACATTGAGACAAAAAATTCTCAGACATTTAATCCAGTTAAAACATTCACGATTCATTCTGAACTGTATTAGTCCACTGGGATTCAAAATGTTAAATGCTTCATCAAATACTATCAGAGAGAATGATTTCAGTGGCCAGCTGTGACCATGAAAGTGAAGTAATTGCACAGTGGGCTTCTACAACAGCATATAATCTCCTGAAGTCCTAAAGAGGGACCTGCTTGACACTTGCCTGGCTTTTTGCAGGCAGCCTCTGTGTCTGGGATGTTGCTGCCTTTCAGACTCATTAGAAACTGTATCATAGCTCACTATAATTAAAGTAAAGCCTTCTTTTTGCAACAAGCTTCAAATAGAAAAGAGAACATTTACAGAAAAAGAAATGAACTCAGAGAGAAGGAATATGAAACCAGTATCCCAGAGAGCACTAAAGACTAAAGCACAAAGCTGTGGTGCACCTGCATCCACCATCCACCAGAGAAATCTGCTGGTCAGTGATTTCTGAGGAACAGTTCTAATAAAAAAAATAAGAACCACTTTATATTCTTTGTCTTCCTTTTTGATTTCAAAAGCTGTAGAATATAATGGATGAAATGCCATTAAAGCCAAAAGTAAACCTCCTGCTTATTTCAAAGGAAGCCTAACTTCACCTAGTGATTTCATATAAGACACACACAATACAGGCAAATGTCTTACTGTTTATTGCTCTTAGTCATAATCCATTACCATTATTTTGCACAACTGTCCCAGTATGAGTTCTAGTCCAAAGAAGCTTTGGTATCTTCACTATATTCCCTGGGACAGTGAGTTTGATTTATATCAATGATGATCCAAGCTAATCTTAATTAAAAGTGGTTAAAAATTAGTAAGAGATATTAACAAGATGCATCCTGAGTGCACTCTGCCAGATGAGAAGGAATGAACAGTGCCATCAGAACAGAAATAAAACCCTGTCTGTTTGCTCAGGTTTTATTGCAATGCACCTGCATTGTTGGCACTTTTTCATAGTTCTCCTGTTCTACCACCAACCTTGCATTTTCATGGCTGGAAAGCAAATCCTGCTCTGGGAGGAGCTCACACAGTTTGCTGATGATCCTGAAGACCAAGCTCTGCCACACACAGAGGCTGCAAGGCTTCACTGACCTGAAGGGTCAGCACCTGCCCCGTGCAGTGGAATGGTCCACAAAGTCCTTTAACTGAAAACCCTGCAAATGGCAGAAACTGAATAACTGAGTGAGCTCTGCAGGGCCAGTGGGCCAGGACAAAATCAGCATCCACGCACAAATTGTTACACCTCCTGTGAGCACAGCCCACTCTGGCACCTCACTGCTTCACACCACAAACATGGGACATGTCTACCAAACCATCAACATCCTGCAGTACCAGAAGGAGAAACCCTAAAAGAAGACTTAAACTACTACAGAAAAAAACTGAAAAAAAATGTGATCATGGCACTCAAGACATGTAGCTATAGGTTCTATTTATAATTTATGGTTTACAGATTTATAGTGTGAAATTTTAGTATTATGCAGTACAATTTGCAGTATGAAACTACTGTTCATACTGTCAAGTATGAAAAAGGCAAGTTTATCGGTCTTTTTTTTCCTTCTTTAACAATAAAATTACCTAAGTGTGAACAGCATCTTCTAAAGTGAAATTAAAATTTTCACATTGAGTATGGGAATATTTAATAAGAGATGAATATATTTACCGTAGTTAATGAACACTTCAGTCATATTCTGCTCCTAAAATATCAGCTTGAACCCCAGCTCTACTGGGATCAAATCCCACTAAGGAGAAAATAAAATAGGGAGAAAACTGAATCAAAGGGCACCCAGATTAAAAAAGAAAAATTTAAAAAATAAAGTAAATTGAGAGACTGAAGAGTGAGGAAAAAAATAAAAAGAGGACAGAGATACAGCATTTTACTGGAAAACACAATGTTTTCTCAAGCAGAAATCTGTTAGAGCTGATGCCAAGTCTTGGTTGTCCATGGGCTTTGAAGTGAGCCCTGTAAAAATGAGTTTAAACTAGCTAGTATTTTAGGATTCATCCTCCCCAACACATGGCTAGAAAATGTGACTTTAAAATGAACTTTGTCAGGGAAAAAAAAAAAGAGAGAGAGAAGAGAAAGAGGGAGGTAGACTAAACACTACAGAAAATAAAGAGATTCAAGGGCTTCAGAGAGGTTTGCAAGTAATTCATGAAACCTCAGTTACCACAGTAGAAATTACACCTGAGCACAAGTGTCTCTAGAATGATTTTAAGAATTGCTAGGATCACAGTAAGACAGGTGTTCTTCCTTTCTCAGAACAGGGAAATCTGAAGCTAAAACGTTCAGTTCCAATCACAGTTATCTCAGTGTTCATGCCAAGGCTAAAGGAAGTCAACTGAGACTCCAATATATTTTGCTTCAAAATTCTGGTGGATTACTTGAAAGTGTCCTGGTCTCCATGAGTGTCTGGACATGGTTAGCCACGATTCACAAAAGAGGAAGTGACATAAAAGAAGCTCTTACAACTAAAGGAATGTTTCCTGTGATCACTTTTGCACATGAACACAGACACTCCTGCTCTTATTATAGCACAACTGAGAGTCCTCAGGCAGTTCTTTAATATCAATGACTATTATTTTCATTTGCAAGAAACTCTGAAAGCACATGGACTTTAAACCACAAATCACTATAAATCAAGTATCTCATGTTCCAAGTGGTCATCGCTCACTTCTCTCCCAATGAATTATCTGTTTTCTTGCGTGTCTGTTTGTCCTGCTGTTTCTTCTGCTTCTCTGTGATTGTATGTATAGGTTTAGTCACACTTGCTGTAGTGCCACATTTGAGGCAAACAGATGCAATAATCCTTGGTGAGAGAGTGTGGCCATGTAAGTGCCCAGTGTGGGGTATCTCACATGGCTCAGATGACAGTGACATTTAGAATAGTGCATAGAGATTGTAAACACACTGATAGATATTTTCCCTCATAAATCACAAAAGGAACAAAGCTACGTGGAACTTCAGAATATCTGGAAGAAAGAGAGCAAATGATTCATGGGGAGATTTCACATTTGCAAGATCATGCTGTGGACAAACTCGCTTCCAGCGACATTCACGGCAATGTTGTTCTTGGCTTAACCTTAATCTGCACCGTGTGTTCATCTTTCTGCTCAGCCTAACACCAGACACACGGCCAAGACACACCAATTATCTCACACAACAGATGCTGAGATCAGATTGTCTACAGCATTCTGAGGCTCAGATCACAAATACTGTCACCTCAGCATGGCCCTGGATTTACAGAGCCTAAGCGATTGCACAAACACATTCCAGTTTTGGATTACTTGGAGTTCACGAGGAAATAGGCCTTAATAAAGAGGGGGCAAAGAGCAATTGCAGCTGGGCAAGAGGGGAGGGAGCCAGCTCCTCCTGCCTCCACCAGCCCATCCCACCCTGGCCACAGCTCCTTTGCCCGGCTTAGTGGGTGCTAAATCCTCAAGCACGGCTTCACGTTTCTCACACTGGAGCTGCTCCAAGGAGGGGTAAGGAATGCAGGGCAGCCACACAGTCATTTGGACACCCCCACTTGGACTTTCTGAGCAGCTGCCTGCTTTCTGCTTCGTCATTCCACACTGCCAGCTTTGGTCTGCTTGCACAGCCTGTTCCCGAGGCAGGTATAAAATGAAGAGTGAGGTTCACAGCTGTTGGCATCCTGTATCTCCAGATATCTGATATCTTCCTCCCACAGACAGACTTTCCATGCTGTAGCTATGCCAAGTTTGTTTAAGCTTCAGAGGCAGGCTAAAATGAGTAGGGAAAATTCTCTTTAAGGCAGGTATAATGTGTTTTGCAGGACATGAACAAATAATCTCTGCCTTCCTAAGCAACTCCCATGGTGGGTCTTTGTTAATCACCCCCGATGGAAAGGCACTCTGCACAAGCCCTTACAAAACAATTCTCCTGGGTCCAAGCGCCAGGCTGCCAGGTGGAGGAGGAGCTGCAGCTGCAGGTGATGATCAGCACCTGGCGGGCTGTGAAAGCAGCCAGGCCAGGGCCAGAAGCAGCAAGGATCCTGTCTCTGCTTAACTTCAGTCTCCCAGTCCCTAAGGGCAGCACAGAAGCCGACACATTTTTTTCTTTTTATCCACTGAAATTTAAAAACAGTGCACCTATCAATCCCTGTGTACTGCTTATGAAAATGAGAAAATGCAGCTAGAATCTATGTTCCACAAATAAAGCTCCATGAGAACCATTTACTCCCCAGCTTTCAAAATCTTTTTTGGGCAATGGGCATTTCACATGTGCTTTCAGTTGCTGTGTTGATCAGCTAACACACAGATCTGAAGGGGGAGATGAATTGCAACAATATAATAGACGGTTCACAGGAATGGATACACACATCGGAGTTTTGTAGCTCTCCTAGGAATTGAATGGATTCCTGTAAGCTTTTATTTAACAAACAAGTAGCATGAGTGGAGTGAAAAAACGATACAAGCCTTAAATGATTCAAACATACTTCTGAAATACTAACTCTACTCCAAATGCTTCCTTTTCCCAACAGCTTTGCCTTAGTGAGCAGATTTCGACCAGGTGGATTACCTGGTTTAGCTGCGATTCTATTTCAAGCTGTTGTCAGCAAGAAAAGCAGGAAATGCCCAGGATGACATTATTGCACAAAAGAAATGCTGAGACCACAATGCCCTCTCACTGTAATGGCCCATTAGTGCCGAAACATTACCCGCTTCTGATGGCAATCAGCCTGTACCTGCTAATTACTGGCACATATGGGTGTCAGGTTGGCTTTTGCTACTTGATTTAGTTAGATATATATGCACTGGGCTACGAGGGGATTGTTAGAGGAAAACAGCAAAGGTGTAAATAAGACAGTTGGTAAATATTTTTTTTTTCTGTTATAGCTCATTGGCATCACACAATTCTTATTATGTGAGAGACGTATCAGAGGTGTCAAAATGGGAAAGGGACAAAACTAAGAACAAAGAATGGCTTAATACATTAAAAAGGAGAAAAAAATAACAGGAGTGAGAAATAGCTTTAGTTTCACTGTATTATGTCAATTCTGCCAGTTTTCCTCCCTTCTCAGGGTATCATTGATAGCTGCAGAAGTCTCTGGTGAATAGTCCTGTATTTATATCACAGAGAACCTGTAAGACACAGCATCCCTGCCTCAATTTCACACGTTTCCTGAATCATCAGATGAAAAGAACAAAACACTAAAAAATGTGTGAACCCTACCACAATAAGAAAATATCACAGGACCTCTCTAACACTACAGCTATTACAGCTTCGACACTTGCTGCTGTCTGTTTATATTTGCAACTGAAATGGACAGAAAAAAGGAGTTTTATGTGCCTTAGGTGCTGTTTAGATTTAGGCATGAAGGCTTTTCAGCTGCCATCTCTTTAGAAATGGCATGTCCTAAAGACTGACAAATTCCACTGGAATACAAGGCAAGCCAAGACAATTTATGCTTCCCAAGTGCCACAATACCATGCTGAGTAAAGCCATGCAGAAATGGTACTGTTAAACACAGCTTACTGCAAATGCAGGAAATATTTTTGGATTTTATTATCTATACCTCTGAGGATTTGTACCAGAAACCTACTGCTAGGAAAAGAGAAAGAACTTGCTGATATATCACAGCATTAGAATTGTGTTAGTTTATGAAATGTGTTTGGTAACCATGGGTACTAAACAATTTCGTAAGGATTTCACATAATCTAGGAACTATAAATAGACTTGAGAACAAAGTAGGAGCTTAATGCAATATCCACAGGTTGGGAAGCAAAGTATTCTTTGCAACACAATTTATTTCTATGTGTTCCAATGAGCATTTTTAAGGCAATTATGGCAATACCGTAATTTATTTTTTTGTGTTTATCTTCTTTTCTAGCCTATCCTGCCTATCTCTTGTCACTTGAGCAAGCTGAGCCTGGGTGATAATGGACCAGGGAGTAATAATAATGCCTCACTCAATTTATTTAAATTTTAGAGGAAAGTGTACAGAATAATGTGTATTAGCCAATGCTAAGGAAATTTAAGCAGGTGAAAGACACAGAATAGAGTCAATTTTAAGTATTTGTTCCATGTTATAAGGTTTGGTTTTTTTTAAACTCTTTGCACCCTTACCTAAAAAAAAAAAGGCAGAAGAATTGAATTTCTCATGAAGACAAATGGACAAATATAGTAGGCAGTTCAACCCAAATTTTGGATGATTCAACATGAATACAACTCAGTTAATCAAATAATTAAACCCATGATCTAAAGCATTTTAAAACAAAGCTAATAATAAATCAGTTTCAGCATTGCAGCTCCTGAAGAGAGCTTAGAAAATCAGGGTAACGCAGAGAATTTGGCTTTAGAAGAATAGGGGCTGCTATAATTATAATTTATATTCATATTTTAGCATTCTCCTTCATCACCCTCACCTCTCCTTTCAGTGTCTGTGCTTTGAGAAGAAAAAGCACTTGTAGATTTTTGGGGAGATTTTCCTAGTGCAAACTGAAGGAGGTAAAGCAGAATCTTGTTTCAGGGTTACTCAGACACCCCACAATGAAAACGCTTCAGCCTCACAAGCTGAATCTGTCACCAGCGTTGTGAATATTCCTGATGAGCTGTTACTCACATCTTCCTTCAGCCTGCTTTCATTGCAGTGTAACAAAAGCTATGTACATATATATTTCCTATTGATGAACTCCCATCCAATCACAGAGATCTCAGACTTTATTTCAATATATGCTTCAAGTCCAAACAAGCTGGCCTAATGGGGTCTGTGGCACAATATTCAAACGCAGCTGAGAATCAAAGTACAAATGCAGTGGGACTTCAACCACAAGCCACAGTTCAAGTTTCCATAATTCATCATCTGTTAATGAATTCACTCTGGGCTCCCTGGCTGTGGCTAGGCTGGGTGAAATAGCTGGCAGCAACACTTGCAGTGAAGACAAATCTAAGCAAATGCTCCAGCAGTTCTTCCCTGTCAAACTAATTCCTGTGTGCTCAGTTTTTAATGAGAAATTCTTGATGAATTTAACACAAATGGCTATTTTCTAAAGGCTAACTAGCATATGGATTTATACTTGTAAAGCTGGAGCTAATTATAGATTTTTTTCATGTTTTTTGGCTACCCTTAGGATTTAAGTGGAAAAATGTGTACAACGCAACATTAAGGCAAAGTGGTTTTCTCATCTTAGGAAGATGTTTCAGTTATTTGATTTATTATTTTAAAATAAAAGTCACCAGCAATGTTCTCTAGCACTGGCTGGCCACCATCATCTGCATATCATTTTAATTATCTAAAGAGGATTTTCATTACTTAATCTGTTAGTATTTTAAAAGCTTATATTTTTGAGGGTTTACTTGGACTGTGCCCACAGAGACAGCCCAGTGGATGCCCCGGGGTCCCAAGATACACATTGGGTTATACAGCCTCAGCATCTCAGCAGCCAGCCCAGCTGGCAGGGCTGCAGACACCCTGCCAACCTGCCCCAAGAAATCCACTCCTGCTGGGCAAGCCTCTGCTGAGGGGGAGAGGGGGACCTTGCAAGGGGAGAGACACAGAGTGAAATCTCAGCTCCAGGAGAAGGCCAGGAGCACCACTCACTCCCCACCCCACCCCACTCCAGAGGTGACCGAGCCCATTCCCAGCAGCCTTAGTGCTTTCCCAGATGTGCCTGGGAATGTGTTTTGGATCACTAGCCAGAAATTACTTTTTCATGCATCAATATCCTTGTGATCATAAAAAGAAAACTTCTGAGAACAAAGGTGTTTTTTTTAAAAAAAATAACATATCCCTATTTTATTCCAAAAGTGTGCTTGGCTTTGTATTCATTAGCAAACATCCTCATGGCCAAGCTTGTTTTTCAAGGTATTATTGTAGTCTAGTTCCAGGACTGAAGTCCAGTGCATAGAGGGCTAAAAAGAACTTTTCATAGTTTTTCTCTCCCTCTACCACCCTGATGCTGCCCAAAGGGTTTCCGTGCACAGGACAGGAGAAAGAGAAGAGAGTACATTGCGGATTTTGCCACTGGCAGCCTCTTGGGTTTGACAGGCTATGCCACTACTCCAAGCCTCAGAACACCATTCCTTATGCAGCAACATTAGTGCAGATTTTAAGGCTGACTTCAAAATGTGATGTACTGTGAAATCCAAACATGGCTTAAAAGGAAACACATAAATAGCACAGCTTCCAGCTTAGTGTGATGAAAATCTGCATTTCACAGAGCTAAGCTAACAAACTGCAAAATGAATGGAAAGAGATTCCTCTCTTAGTTCTTCCTTGGAAAGGCATTTGACCAGGTGCATACAAGACAGTAATCTGTGTGGAAACTTAGGGTCCTCTATTAAAATTTGGTTTTCTATTAAAACTCAGACTCAGAGTTTTCTCTTCTCCATCATCATCCTTGGGGTCTGTTTTGACTTTTCCAAGGGACAAGCAAAGATTTCAGCACTGCTGTACTGAAGCCCTGTTGCAAGAATGAATAACTCAAAAAGGCTGAAGCCGCCTACTGTTACTGTGGTTACCAAAGTTTCCTACCCACTGAATCTGTATATCAGCTCTGTTCCAGACTGCAGATTTCAGGCTTCTGTTACTGATCAATATTTTTTTTTTCTTTTCTATCTGCTGTAATGCAAACAACAAAGTATTGTGTACCTTTCTGAACTGTCTGTGACTTCCATCCTCTGGCCAGTGTCCCAGGTCGCACCCCCTTCTCACCTGTTATTCATTTCAATATTGAATTTCACCCTACTCCATAATTCCAAAACCCTACAGGAAAAAACATTTCTTGCAGTGGAAGGAAATGAATTACACCAAGCAGAGGACATGGAACATATTCCAGCCACACATTCCCAATGATGATTACTGTGTGCCTCGCAGGAACGACACAGGAGAGAATTCTGATACACTGGGCAGGTACATATTAATTATGCAAAACCTATTTTCTAGGGTCCACGCTTTAACAAAGCACCAGACATTCTAAACACTGATAATTAACTCTGAAATGGGCACATTTTTCCTTCCTCCTCCAAAAAATCCTTTAGTAAGACCAGCAGCAGCATGGCACTGCTCCTGTGCGCTGTTTCAATAACAAAACTGGGTGTTGTTTTATAGAACTCAAATTGGCAGCTTTAATCCACGGCAAATATGTGGTTGGACCAACATACAAAGAAGTTATTGATGCAAAACCATATCACAGAGTCATTCCTATGTTACATTTCTCCACAGATGATAGCAAACCAGTAGAGCAAGGCTTTGATGCTATCAAGTAGCATCCTTGTCACTGTATATGCTTTGCAACTGCTCACTTCTGCCAGTCCCACTAGGAAACACACACAAACAATCATCTAATATAAAAGTGCAACAACTCAAAGACATCAAATGTTTGAACAGCAGTTCTGTGCCTGCATTCCCCCCTGTATTTTTTCCTCCATAGTGGATATACACTGTCTGAAGGAATTTCTTTGGTTCCTTTAAGATTAGCACAACTGTCCTGAGCCTATAAAGTGAAGCAAACTCTTTAAACTTGACAGGGTTTAATGAAAAGTCATCTGACTTAATTTTAAAAGATTGGTTTTTATTTTTTCCCTTGAAAGTAGTAATTTTACTTTAAATTTAAGGTTTTAAACCCACAGGATTTTGTTTAAATATTTTGCACAAATTAATTCTAAGGGAAATTGCTTGACCTTAGGTTTTTTAATTTGTCAGGGATGAAATAATATTAACTGTCTAGTACAATATGCAGAGCTCAGCAAAATGCATTTCTGACTTTGGAACAGATAAGCCCTCCCCCAGCCCCCTTCCCCAAAAAACCCAAACCAAAACAAAATAACCCCAAAAGAAACCCCAATAACAGGAATACATTTTTCACTGCAAAATTAGAGGTCATTGAACACAGAAGCAAAGCAAAGAATTGTGAAGACCTCTGTTTCCAGCACAGCTGCTACAATATAGAATTAACCCAGCTGATAAACTCCCAGGAAACTTTGATTGGATGAATGAGATCCTTCAGGGTTCACACTGGATATAAATTAATGTGGTCTGTATGTTGTGATGAAAGATTTGCTTCTGTTTGCCTTCTGCTGACTGCTTTCAGCAGCCACTGAGAAATAAGTGCATTAGTATTTTTAGGAACATATATGTATATAGATATATATGAGAATATATAGGAACATATATATGTATATATGTCCTATGTTATAGGACATTCCTGGAGCTTCAGAGTCCCTGGCAGGACATCAGAGGAAGCCATTCTCAAGCAGAGAGGAATGAGAACTCCCTTCGGTGGCAATGCTGCTGCCCATGTGCCTGCTGACAATCAGATCTATTTACTGCAGCACAGTGCAGGGCCCCCCAAACCACTGGGGCTTTCAAAAAGCCTGGCCTGGTGAATTCCTGTGAGCTTGTCCCTTCACGTGATGGACTGTCAGATTTTTGATATAAAGTTGAAACAACACTGTCGTTTCCCTCGAACAACTTACACTCTAAATGGCAAAACCAGGATGGTGGGCAACAGACACAAGGACAGGTCCCAGGCAGTGAAAGCAGCTGAGTGGGACAGTTACAGAGAGCTGCTGAGTAGAAATGGTCTGAACACAAAAGGGTGTTTGAGGATTTCTAAACTGCAAAGGAAATGAAGCACAAGACAATGGGAGGTTTGGAAAATTATGCTGCTGTCATTATACTACAACATAACTCCATGGCATGCTCATCCCACCTGCCTCCCAGCCCCCTCTGGAATATATAAACCTCCATACATTTTTTAAAATATGCAGAAGAATGGGCAAGGGTCAACAGTTATACAAAGAACAGGAGACACCAAGCCCAGCTTTCCTAAATTTTCCTAATAAAGTCTTGATTAGATGTTCATTGTACTCAAAGAACAACTGCCTAATGAAAACTAATGATTTTTTTTATGTCATATCTGTCACTGTATGTTATTTCACTGTTGATAAGCCAATGCATTTAAGGTGACTGATTAACAGACTGATTTTTAACTTCTTTTTCAAAGGAAAATATGCAATTTTAATTCCATTTATTTTTGCAGTGCCTTTTTAGCTCAGCCCTGACAGAAAGGAAATCAGACATTTGGATAAACGAACTAGGTTGATTGAATATTGATAAGCCAATTTTTAATTTATCAAGGTTATCTAGAGGAGCTAACCCGACGCTGCATACTAACAAGAAATATCAACACACTAAGTGATGTGTACAGTGAAATATTTCTTTGGGGAAAGAGCTGTGGAAGGATTGAGATTATTAAAATTAGACCCATACAATGGGGATATGAAGGGACTTCCTAGGGGGAAATTAAAAGCAGGTGACAAGTCTGACAAAGAGACTTGAGATGAATAGGTGGCAAATTTTGTATTTTGCACTGACTGCAACACAAAAACCACCACAAATGAGTCTGGATGAGAGAGACAGAACTGCCTTTGTGAAAAGTGGAGGTAAAATGGCACAAATACTGCTAATGTTTCACTTCTCCAAAATTTCACAGCAAGCCAGGTAATTGTTACAGACCTTACAACACACACTCCACATTGTCAAAAACCAGCAAGGCTTGGCAGCCCCCTACAAAAGACAAAGTCCAAAGAGCTGAGAAGAAGAAAGTGAGCATTGTTTTTCAGTCTTGGGATTCAAAAAAGAGCGAAGTGTACTGCAGCAAGAATGATGCCAGTGGAATACGTAAGATTTTGGAAAAAGTGCACTGATTCCTCTCTTGACTCATAGAAGAAGCCTAATAAAATTACATTTTATTGCAGCACTGGACCAATAGCAGATGTTTGCAGTTGTTCATTGGAGCTAAATAATTCTATTCCTTCATTTCATAGATTTATCAATAATTTAAAAGCAACGTGAGACTCAAGAGAACATCAATGTGTGCAGGATATACTAGAAATAAAGCTTTTTACAGGATTTCTTCCTCTCATAAAGCTAAAAGTACTGCAGCTTTACTTGAGAGCTTTGTGGTTTAGCTTCTGCCCACTCCCTGTGGCAGCAGCAAGCAGTGCAGCTGTGGCACCCCACCCTGACCCCTGCCAGGAGGGTGTCCCCACTCTGACTGCTGGGAGCACCGAGCAGGAATCCTCTGCCACAGCTGCATCAAGATCTGATTTCACAGACAACTTCCCTTACTGCTGCCCTGCGTAAAATAAGAGTGTCTGATGTAAATTTCCTTTGTCAATACTCATTTTTACATCTTTTTTTCTGGTGCTGCAAGGCCTTCCTTTCTACAATCTTTCATCTGTACCCATGAAAGCATGGGGAATATGGACATAGATGGCATCCTCCAGACTTGGACCTTACAATTTACTCCTTTCAAAAATTCCTTACTTGCATGTCACTAACACTCCCTCAGTTTCATAGATTGCAGCAGATTAATGCTATAACTGCTTTACACTTCAGAGACAGGTGCTAAAAATGTTCTTAAAATTTTCCCCCACACAGGAACATCATTGGGTGGACCCAAGAGAATCTATGGATCTCCCAATTCCAGCAGTTTGCTGTTCATGTTTTCACTGTTCCACGTGATCCTTGTCAGAGCTACTCCCCAAAACACCAAACCAAATATTCGTAATCAAATTCTCACATTTCAGCAAATAATTTTCACACAGGTCATTAATCCAGAAGATCTAAAGTGATGAATTTGAGACAGACTATAACTTGTTGCACTCAATGCATTATGAATATACCCATCAAAGGCATGATAAAGGAAAAAGACACTATTATACTTTAATAAAGTTTAAAAACTCAAAAAAAGTTTAAAAACTATTCTAGATTCTCCAAATTATTTTATATTGGCTTTTTTTTTTTTTCCTGTGTGCTTGCATAGGATATATGTTTTTAACTTTTCATCTGAGAGACTTCACTGGTATAAGTCTGCATTGTCTCACCCCTTTCACAGAGGATGCAATGAGCTGGAACTGACAGAAGCATAATCTGCATTTGATCTCTTCTGAAGGACCCATGGTACTGCTGTGGTTCAATTCCTCTTACCTCTTAGACCATATTCATTGGAAATAGAAATCTGAAATATTAAATTGATAACACACAGCTTTTAATTTCCTTCAGACATTACCATACAGCATCAATGTGTCCAGCTCTGAGGATCTGAGAATCTCTGTGTGAATTAATGATGCATCTCCATATCTGCCTGATAGAGATGGACGGCTGTGACAAGGTTTACATCTGATACTATTAGAGCCTCTCCAATGATAATCATTAACAAGTCCATTAATGAGAGCATATTTCCCTGAGGCCCTATGGCCATTCGACACTGTAATATCAATCTATGCTCTCCAGAAAACTCTATTAGAAAGCAATGAAGTAAGTCCCTGAACTATATAAAGGTTATCAGCCACATTATCTCACTGAGCAAAAGAGATGAGGGAGGCTTCCTTCAGTACTGGCAGTATAGAAGATTAAAATATACAATGGCATTTTCTCTTAACAAGTAACTATATTACAAATAGATTGGCTGAAAGCCACAATCCAGTGGCTTCAAGCAACTCCTAACCAAATCCTTAGCTTGCAGAAGATTGTATTCAACTGCAATAACAAAGCTGAGAAACTCATCATCCTGACTGATATAATCATCTAATATTAACGTTAAAACCCAAATCCTGCTGGCTTGAAGTCTGTATCACAACTTACACGGATTTGATTGAAATAAGAGCTACTGCAACGTGCAATTCCTTATTCACTGGTAGATAAAATTATAGTTCAAGAAACAGAAGAATTACTTTCATTTCAAAACGATTCTATTATAAAAAAATCCTCATCAGTATATTTTCTGTGAAACTGGTTTCACCTCAGGCCTGACAGTGATAATCATTCACCATACAACATCTGAGCTGGCAGCTTCAGAGCAACAAATACTGCAGACAAAAATAGACAGTTGTCCCCAAGTCCTAATTCTTATGACAAGAATGAAATGAGAGGCCATCGCTGCTCCCATCTCTCCCTGAACTAATCTGGGAGTAAGCACAATTTCAGACTTCTGGACCAGGTACTTGGTATCCTTCATCTGTGCTAAATCTAAAGTTTGCTGGAATCAACAAAATATCAACTCTTAATCTAAATGTGCTTTTGAGGAGGAATATTTTGTTTCTTAAACTGTCAAAAGCCCCTGCTTAGCTATTCATTACTATTATTACTATTATTATTATTATTATTTTTTAAAGGTTCTTCATGGAGGCAAAATTTCCCAGAATGCCAGCATTATGTAAAGCAAAATAAATTACGCCCAAAATAAAAGGAGAAGCATGGATTAGTGTATTGAAGCCATGGGATTAGTGTATTGAAGACATTGCTGAGAAACATCCCTATAGATTTCAAGTTCACTACTAAGCCAGCCTCATTTTACCACAGATCTGCCCTGGCCACAATGGATTTTGGGTTTGCAGATAAACATGCATTTTTCTTAAAGCATTACAGAAGCTGAAAGACAACTACAAATCACTTGCTTATGTTGCAATGCAAATATAAATCCTTACCTCAAGAGTTAGCACTGATCATTCAATGTTTTTAGGATTATGTCTTTTTTTTGCCCAAGCAATAAAAATCTATTGATATTTACAAAGTATTTAGGCTGTTCACTTTATGCACCATGAGAAGATCTGACAGGAGGTGGTTAGCACAGGTATTGAATATTAATACCTTTTCATATTTGTGTAATATTCATAACAAGTTCTGTGCTTTCTTAGCGAATCGAAATGAGAAATAAAATAATGTAAGATTCTTAGATTTTTTTCTATGTAGCCTCTGTTGGAAACAGAAGAGTGAACTGGGTGAACCTTCAGTTCAACCCCATACAGGAATTTCTAAATTATCTAATTCAGAAGAGCTTTAAACCACTTCTGTTTCCTCTTAAGTCTCTCTCAGACGACATGGGAGATCACACACAATACCTGTGTCTCTACTTAGTTTCCTTAGCCATCTAAAAATTTCAAGGCTTCTTAGAGGGGAAAATACATTTTAAAAATTCACTCATTAAATACTGCTCTAAGCTGGAAAAAAATCCCCCTTTTTGTAAACAGTCATGTTAATAGTATCTTAACTTCTGAGCTATTATTACTTTTTTAGAATTTAACATTTAGGAACAGAACTTGAAATTTCATGTAATATGTTACAATTTACTCAGTGATCATCAAGGTCACTTCTAAGCAACTGCTCATGAAATATTATATACAGAAATGTAAAGCAAGTTCCGTGTTAAAAAATACAATGAAGCATTTTAAAATCCAAATCCCTTCCCTCCCTTCCACGGCACAAATTATTTTTTCCTGGAAACCAGCACGCTGCTAGATTCAGACTCTCTTTGCCAAATCTGAGTCTGAGTGAATGTTTCACAGTGAAGACATAATACCTTGGAAAGAGAAAACACACATAACGAACCTGACAAGAACAGCAGTGCACACAGGGCTTAGCCATGGGAACAAGTACTGTGCCAAAATTAATCACATCCAGAAAAGTACAACTCCTTCATGCTCATCTTTATTGCTTGCCAACGGTGCTGACAACTTTTACCACGAAGCAGTATATTAAGAGCTTTTCTGAAAACCAGCAAAAAGATTAAAGGATGGTGATAAGTCTCCTCAGACCCAGCTCAAGCAATAAATGGCAAGAGATTTTCGGAAACACACTGAAAACCCTGTATCAGCAGACAAAGATACTTGATCTACGTTTGTGATAATTCACAGAAGGCCTGAATTCCAAGCTCTCAGTGCAATGTGTATTTCCCAGTATTTTCAAGCATCCGCAGAGTTCTAACAATGCCAGCTCATCCTTTATTGCTCTGGCTGAGCAAAATGTCAGGCACAGCTCTGCACCAACACTTCTGCAAACCCAGCTGAGTACCAAGTCTTAACAAAAGCATTTAAAAAACCCAGCAAAAACAACCCAGAAAAAAGCCCCAACTTACTCCATTTTCGCTATGCATAGCACGTAATTTTTTCTGATATACTGAGTGGTATTTGCTTCTCTTGACAAATCAACTTTTTTTTTATTATTTTAGAGGCTCACAGGAGCCTCTGCAAGCTGCCTGAAGCAAGTTTTTCCTATGTATAAACATCAGTTTGGGATCTTCAAATCTAAAAAGATTTATTGAATCATCATTGCAAGATCTCCAGCATTTTACAATCACAAAGGATCACTGCCTTCCAGTTCTGTTTCAAGAAGGGCACTGCTCAGGGATCTAGCAGTGCATGACTTGTTGTACTACTGAACCATCCTCCTTGAGACTTGGCATCTTCTTAACAAGACCATCATTGGCAGGAACTTTGCTTTCATGGTAATAAAATAACACAGAGGTTTCTCATTACCTCTGGACTGTTAACCTTCATTGATTGTTCCACGACTCCATCACTTCAGTGTTTCTGGAAATCACTCATCACAGGCAACCTCTCCAAACAGTCTGACTCAGCAAGACAGGGAAGAAGCCCATTTTAGTGACTTAGCAATAAAAATGAGAAATATCCGAGGTGATTAAATGAAAAAGAGGAAAGAAAACAACATGTAATTATACAAAGGTTTGAAAGAAGGAAAATAGCAGAGAATAGGGGAAATTAAAGTTGAAAGGCAAAACCAGGTAGAAAGCAGCAGAATGGGAAGAAAGTCATTCCTATATTTGCCCCTGAGCTGTTCCTCTTGCTTCTCCATAAACAGAACAGCAGTATGCCAAGTGTCTAAAACTAGATATATACACATGCAAATACTCTAGTCTTCAGGGTCACTTCGGGAGTCAGGATCAGGCTTTCCTAGACTGCAAACTGGAAAGGAAAGTAGTTTCCATAGACAATTGATCCCTTAAGTGTGTAGATTTTACCAGAAAAGAAAAAAAAAAACCCCAAACCTGAAATACTTAAATGCTATTCTCTAGATTGGCCTTTCTGGAGCATCACACACATTTGTGCAAATCACTTGGCAGTCTTTTCTGGCTAGAGGAGTTAGCTGGTTTTGGCAGCTCACAGCCTCAAAAAAGCTTTCAGTAACTTTTGTTAATTCCTCTGTCTGTGGTTATAAATGAACCTTTTCTCCTTCTCTAAACTCCCAGCAGCACAGGGGGCACACAGAGCTTCAGACAGGATTATATTTATCACGGCTGCTCCTACAAATACTACTTCTACAGTCTCAAATGTCATCTTAAAATCTAAACACCTGCAAGTGTCTGATACGGTTACATCAATTGCAATTCCTTCAGACAATGATAACCTGTCAAATCTGTTGGGTTTGTGCTGTTTTGCCCTTATCTTTCGCTTTTTTAGAATCTGTGACAGCTTTATGGGAATGCATTATTCCTTGGGAAATATAAGCTCTGCACAGCCTTTTCAGTGAAAGGCAGTGTTCACAAGCTCTATAAGCAGTAAAAAAGAGGTGCAAACGGACTGAGCGATTTTCTCCCCGGTTTCAATACAAGTAACAGGTAACAGGAGACGTGCACAACCTGCTGCAGATCCCCACGTTGTTTTTCTTCTGGCACACACTGCTTTGCACAGGGGAGAGGAAAGTTGCATCATCTCGAGGGCCTGATGAAATCACGGGGCAAGAGTGATTTTGTCTTTTGTGCTGGGCTTATTGTGGTATCTTCCAACCCAACTGTGGTCTGAGGCCACAATCTTTGATAACCTCCTGGCCACCGTGGACTACACAAGAATTTTTAAATCTCATAGTTGCTGCTATATTTAAGCAAGTATTCCCGTCAAAATATTTGTCTTCAGAGTTCTTTTCCACAATAATTTTGCAGGGAATTTCAGATACTAATGAGTGTACACCTTTCCAAGTCTGACAAAGAGAGATTTCAGACAGCAGGAATCCATCTTCCTGATGGTGAGGCAGGAAGACTTGTAACTATTGTGGATTCTGAACCCAGAACTAAGCTGAGGTTTACTTTTGTCTGAAATTCAACCTTCGTGAAACTCTAGAACTAAATGAAGTACAAAGCCTGTGTGAAAGTCTCCTGAGATTGTCCTGCATTTCTGCAATTTAAAATGCAAGAGGGCTTCAGAGAAGGATTAGAGTACTAATCTGGATCTCAGAAACACACTCCAAATACCAAGTACAATATTTTCCTGCAGGCAGATGGCCAATTTTTCCATTCTCTTCCCATTTTTAATTATGCAAATGATGCAAGAACTGACTCTCAAACAGGACAAAAATGTAGTCCTACAGAAAATTATATTTTCTAAAACCACTTGTACCCTTTTTTGATGGAATTGGATTTCTAAGATGAGAACTAATTTTTGTAAAAGAGTTTTAGGGTTTTTTTGTTTCATTATATGTCTAGAATTACTTGAAAATTAATCTTCACCCTAGCAACCAATTGCATCCCAAAAATAACTTCCTAGATAGGTAGCTTCTAATATTTCAAAAGAAAAGCTACAATGTGGCATAATTGCAAGGGATAGTTTGATAGTATACAGAATATAATTACATGGTAGTTCATATCTGAGTCATCCTAGGGATAGAAATGGAAAGAAGCAATGAAAATTACTCAATCACAAGCTTAAAATATTCTAGCCAATAAATTTAAACAGCCAAAAACACACTTAACATATGTGGCACAGGCAGCTCCTTGTAAATTATGAAACATCTGGCATATACTGCAAATTCCCTTGCACCTAAGTTAATTGCAGATTCCAGCAAGCAATCAGATATGATTAAATTACATTTTTGGAAACTATCACGTGGTCCAGGCTGAAGGAAGACAGCTTAAAATAGACCTTTAAAAGGTAGCACTAATTAGGCAAAATCTTAATTCTACTCCTCTCAGCTTTGAAACTGCAGGGACAAATCCTCCTTTCAGAACACCGTGTGAAAAGCAGCTGTAATCACCAGGTATACTGAAAGCAGGATTTCAACCTCCCATGGAAAATTTCTTTTGACCTCATTTATGCTCCAGAAAGAATTATTCCATAAACAAGAAATCAAGATTTTTTTTTTTTTTTTTTTTTTCCTAACTGAGTTTTTGCAGTGCCTTAGAGCATCAATCCTAATTAATTGAAAAAGGCACAGACAGAGTTAGGGAGTGCTGGAATACTCTGAATGAAAGAGGTCTAAGAAAACAGCTAAGCAAGAGCCATTACTTGAGAAGAGACAACAAGAAGGGAGAGTGAGGAGATGGGAGGTCAGGAATCATTGAGGAAGCTGTTTTCAGTAACACAACATGCATGATGCTCCATATCACAAATAACCTCATCTCTCTCTCTCTCTGACATCTCCTCTGCCCCAGGCCCATTTTCCATTTTGATTAAAGTAACCTGTTCCTCACTGACTTTCTTAACACTTGTCTCATTCTTACTTGGTCTTGGAACTATTATACTTTCAGTTTTTCACGGTACCAAAACACGCCTCCCTTGGTGACCTCAGAGACCTCCCTTCTACCTTCCATTTCCATTCCTAATCACATTAGAGACTCCAGTAAACTGCTGAGCTCAAAAAAGGCCATGGATTGCACCACAGCAAAGCCTATCCTGAACTTGAAGGACCTCCTCTTCCTCCTGCTCTAGAAACTCAAGCTTCTGTACATACAGCACCAGGAAACTGACTGAAAAAAACATCATAGAACAGAAAAAGTGGTTTTTATGTCACTGAAAATCACAGAAGACAGCTTTGTACACCCAAGCTAAACAGTATAACCATGCTATAACCATCACTATTAATAGCAACAGCCTCATTTTCTCCTGCTTGATGCTCTAGACCATTGCATCCCACCAAAAGACAACTGCAATGCACCTTAGGCAGAGAAAAATCTCAGCTCATGCTCAGAGTCTATCTAATGTCATGGGATCTTTCAGACTTTTGTAATTGACAGGAAAATAAAAAGTGTATTTTAAACATCCAAAAAAAAGTACAAATATAGGTTATGACTAGCAGTACTGCATACATGGTGATCATTGAACAGTTACAGAAAAAAAACAGGTGTGTTTGTATTTTTAATAATATACTGATAAGACCCTTCCCATTTTTCTCCTTAAATGGAATAAAAAGTTTTACCACACCAATACATTATCTGGAGTAAGAGTTCATATAATTTAACATACAGAGCTGGGAAATGTTAAAAGAAAACTGAAAACCTCTGGTTTTATGAGTTGTTCTAAAAGCTCAGGCACTTGGAAAGCAGCAGCAACCAACTAATTTACTCTGTATTATATTTTCCCTCTTGTAGCATATCATTTGTTCATCAAATTTGTATTACTGAGCCCCAGAGTGGAATATTTCAGATGAAGACAGAAAGGACAAAGTGTGGGTGGATAGACACCAAGTGCTTGTACATGCCAGACTGCCAGATCAGTGAAAAGGAATTACTCATAAATGGGACTTCTGAGACAAATATCAGGCACAACTGAGCTTCCAAGTCCTGTAAAAAGAGAGACAGCCTCCACTCCATTCCAGGTAGAACTAACCTAAGCAGCACATTAATTTTTTTCTGATTTCCATGACTCATCTAGCACTAGCAGAGGGCCTGATCTTGCGAGATATATCTTTAGCAGCTGTGAACTTCATCCTGACAGGTCACATGAAAAAGCACTGATACTCCTACATTAAGCAAGATCAGTCACTTAATGAAATTGATATGCTGGAGGGGGATCTAGAGGAACTCCCACAGGTCCCTTATGAAAATTTATCCATCAGACCAAGGGAAGAATGGATGGTGTCCTTGGCTTAGGGTGAACCAATTTCCTTTGGACACTCCTGAATCTTTTCAGTATGAAGCACTTGTAAGTCCCATGGGTAAAAAACATATGTCTGAAGAGCTTACTGTTTGGGTTTCTTTAATGGACTGATGTCATCAGATGCTGGTATTTATAAGCCAATTGCCAGGAGAGAAAGATCTAGAATTCCACAGGAAAATATTTAACCCTACGCCTGCCTTATCTGCTAGAGGTATAATTTCTGATTGACCCAAATTTTGATCCTAATGAGGAGCTTCCCTACTCTAACATAAACACATGTATTACAACAGATCTATACTGATATATACTGATACTACAGATCTATACTGATGTGTGCCAATACATATTGATATATGCTAGTTGCCCTTCTTTAAAGCAGACACACAAGAAAGAGTTACACACGTGCAAAGACACAAATAAATAGAATAGATGGTCTCCTACAGTAGCATCTGTAGCTCTTCTGGATCCTCTCTCTTTCATTCTCTGACCCATTGTCATTTAACTTGTTGCCTAAACGCTAAGTATTTTGAGCTTTGAAAGGTATCCTGGTCAGAACAGCAACAGCAGTAGATGTGCAGTGACATGAACACTACTGCCAAAGAGAAATTAATCAGAGAGTCTGAGGAATAAAACTGATAAAGATATTTATTCAAATGACCTCTCTTTTCAAATGCCTTCTTTCTACCTTCATAAGCAATACAGCATACATCTATCTGCACATGCAAGAGGGTGGAAGAATGAAGCATACACATTTCTTTCATGTTTTGAAGCCAAAATTCCTACATTCATTTTAAAGAGCACTGTACATCAAAGCATTACATAACTTGGCTGTGGTATCTTCCAGAAACAGCACTTGCTGCCAGTTTACACACACAAAACACCATGTAAACTCAAAGAGAAGCAGACAGAGAACATTGCAGCTGCCCCATGAACAGGCCTGTGTGATGTGTGTGCCCTTGGTCTCAGTGAACCACTCAGCCACAGGAGCATCACCACAGAGCAAGGCAGAAAATACAGAAAACAAAGGCAAACTCCAAGTCTCCTACTCTTGGAAATGAAAGTGATGGTGCAAGCACAAAATGCCTCTTGCTCTACCACAGTGGCTTTTAAGCCAGTCACTTTTAGCTAAACCTAAAATTATGTGTCCAAGTCAGTGAACTGCCTTTAAAGAACAAACCAGACCAAACCAGCATAGCACCAACATTGTCTCCAATACAGACACATAGCTGCAAGAGCAGCTTTGCAAACTCCAGGGATACACCAGAAACAGATTTTTATTTAAAAAAAAAATATATATTTATATATATAAATTATTGTCCTTTTCATTCTACACCATGGGCTTAATGTTTGCTCTGCTGCAACTTCCTACACTGTCCATAATAATCTTATGTCACTCTGAGCAAAACTTCTCCAAGGAGTGTACTTTTGAATGGGAAGTACTTGCTGTTCTTAAGCAAGAGATTCTTCCAGGAACTAAGGAGACTAGAAAGTGTTACAGGTGAGCCATCAGTACATATCTAGATGACATCTATTAATGGAATTTGGTTACCAGGACATTAAGGGAGCTGTGAGACTTGGGTCAGTCACACACAGGCACACACACTCCTGCAGACTGAAAGTATTTAGACCTGAAACCAGCGTGTTTGCATTGCCAGAAAGGCAATTTTGAATTTGAATTTTTGCCTTTCTGGCACTGTAAACGCTGGTTTCAGGTACAAATTGGATAGGAACGAGAAACAGCTTTTCTCATACCTGAGTCTTTCCTTCAACTTTATTTACAAAGAACAGAGGCTCAACAAAGAGGAAAAACTTGAAAGGTTGGCTTCTGTTTTAAATCAGGTTGTGCAACAAAGCCTGTCGAATTGCTGTTCCCCTGACTTTCCTGAACACTGAATCCTTGCTTTGAACATTAAGATCGGTATCTGCAGCTTGTAGCTTTTTTTTGCAATTTGTATTCAATAGAGCTACCAGAAACCACTCCCTTGAACAATACCTGGTCTTAAAAAAGGGGATCATTCATTTGACACTTCAACAATTTTTAAGTTAATCACAGGGTAAGTCCACCTTATTTATATGACACTATACATGAAAGATAAATTAGGTTATACTAATTAAAACAAAACAAAAAAATGAGTAAAAAAATCTCTTTGAAACTAATGTCTAAATGTAACAAAGTTGGAGTTTAATCATACATGAATTGTCTAGTCAAATACACCTTCTCTCAGTAATTATTTTATTTACATTGGCTTAATACTATTAATTATGGACAAAATACCAAATATCACAAAACTGAAAGCAATCATTTGATTAAAGGAGAATTCTAAACTCTCCTTGTGTGGTTTCATCTTGAAGCAATTTATCCTTATAATAGAAGGGAATATCATGCTCATTGCTTAGGTAAAGACCCTTAGTTTCCTTGAAGGTCATTCAGGAATGCCCTGGCTACAGGTACACAGAGTTACAGAAATGTTTTTAAGTAAACAAGAGTGTAGGAAAGGACTGGCTGGTGCTCCACAGCAGAAAAGTGTTTTAACCCACGGAACTGAACTACAGGGAACATTTCAGTTCCTTGGTATGTGTGACACTGAAAAATGGCTTGGTCTTAGCAAAGCCAAGTTTCTTACCTCTTAAAAGAAAAAAGCAACAAAATTACTTCATCTCAACTCCACCAATCTGAAAAATTAGATTTCTGGAGTGAGTTCTAAGTTTTCTAGAATTCACTTAAATAAAACCCACTCCAAGGCAACCCCTTAGAAAACTGCCACCAGAAGCATCTTTGTCAGAGCATGACAAGAGACAAATAAAAATGTTAATCAGTACCAGACACTGATTTATGTACTACTGTACCAAAAAGGAATGAATCCCCTAATATACATAGGTGCTGCTTCCTGAAGTCCTCCTTATTTGTACTGCCAAAGAACAGATAAAAGCAGCTGTTTGAATCTATGCCACAACACAGAATTAGGGAACTAGGTTTAGATCTGTTTTCTTTCTAAAATATGTGCATTTTTGTCCCAGATTCTGTCTATATGCTATCCAATTAATCAACAATGAGATATCCAGCCACCAGAAACTGATGCTGAGAAAAAGAACTTTGCATTTAGAATACGCCCTTGAATTGAAACATTTGCTAGCTAGATAGTACGACATGACAGCCCACACCAAAACTGTATGCATTTTTAAGATCAAAAACTGAATTAATTTCAGAGCAATGAAAACTTTTATGGTGAAGGACACTACAAAAGGTGAAAAATCCTAAAGGGTTGCCTTAACCCCAAAATATTTATCTTGTCAAAAAGCAAAGTGGAACTAAAAATTTCTTGCCATATCTCACCATCCAGAATTTGCTTCCTCTACACTACAGCACTAAACTCAGGACACAAAGTCCAATGTAAATGTGGTTAGGAAACCAGCAGGCACATGCACTGAGAGCCTATAAAGCAAACATTCTGCTGGGCTTGATGTCAGGAAGGTGCAAAATCGATTGAGCACGCCAGCAGCTGCAGGGCTCTGACCCCAGACAGAAAGGGCCGGCAGTGCAGAGCGCGGCTGAGCCGGCGGCACACGCCAGGTGACACCAGCCCCTGGCAAGGGCACACACCCTGACACCTCGGGGTGGCCTGGGCTTTTAACCTGGCCATCTGGCAGGTTTCCTAGGTGAAAACAGCCTGCTGGCTCCACCAGCTCAGCTGCTACCTATGAATATTTTAACTCTCATAAAAAATACATTACCTCTACCCTCCACTCCTGACTTTGCCAGGCTGCCAGAGGAATGTGTACAAGCCATCTAATTTCTGCAAAGAACTGCAATATACACTGATTAGGACCAACATGTTTGGGTCACTTAGTAGATAGTTTCTGGGTGTACTTGATCATTCACAGAACAATAATGCTAAGCTATATCTTCCTGTAAATTTGTGTGATGGCATGACCTTCTGGTGCCTTGCCATCTTTTCCTTCTGGAGAACAGGTATCAAGACTATGATTCTTCTCCAATTCCTATTCCAGACCAAAATATCCCAGCCTTCCACAATTCTTTGGAAAAAGGAAACCAATTTCATCTCTGACCTAAAACAAAAGTTCTTTAAGGCATTTCTCATTCTCCAAATCCATCATCATCACTTTCACTCACTCCAGCACATCTCCTGCATTATCACTGGTTCCCAAGGCTGGCTTCTGGATTTATCAAACCTTTAGTTGCTTTCCTCAGCCACTTGGCACAGTCACGTCTTGAGATAGTGTCTTTATACCTGCCCCTTAGTTCAAAGGTTCTTGGCCTCTTTGCCCAGAAAATTCAAGTTTATGTGGCTGTAAATTTTTGCAATCCTACATCCTGAACTATCAGAAAGGAAAAATTTAAGGTACACAACAGTATATGAATGTATTATGTGTATTAAGTCACTTATAATGGGTTCTTCAGAGATGAAAGCTAAATGCATAACTTAACATAAGAAAAAATTTAGTAGTGAACAGTATCAAAAAGATATCTTATGCTGTATTAAAAAGATGACACATTCTTTAAGTTTAGTGTATTAATTTTAAAATGTTGGTGATTATGTAAGATTTATTGCACAGCTCAAGAGCTGGAACATGCTATTAACATGGGAAAATTCCATAAGCAAGTAAATCATAACCTTCAATAGATATGTATGATTACCACTTTTTCCTTTTCCTACACTTCTACATTGGCATCTACCCAATTGCTTCATCTCACAAGATGGACAGAGGGTCAGATATTGTACAGGTGAAAGCAACCTAATTTCAAAAGTGTCTGCAATTCCCTTATGATTTCTATTTTCTCCTTTAGTCTTCTGGGCAGATAATTAAAACAGCTTCATGGGAAAATACTGGCAGTCAGCACGCACAACCAAAGATAAATCACCTTTGTTATAAACTCACACTTTATAAAGCCTCAGCTAGTACGGAACTGCACCAAAGCCAGGGCATAGAAACAACTGGCTGCCTGAAATCTACCCAAGTTCTTCAGCTGATTTTTTATCCAGGAACACATTCTACATTATTAAGCTATCCCAGTCCTTTCTTTAGAGGTTCAGTGCTTGTTCTTAAGCAACCTCAGATGGAATGAAGTCCATAAAATATCACTGGTCTTGACTTTTCATTAACTTTGGTTCACAACCCCTACTTTTCTAGGACTGATAAATTCAACTTGTACTGCAGTATTTGTTTCAGTCCAACCTGTGTAATAGCTCTACTTTTTTTTCCCACAACTAGTTTGACTTTTTTGTTCCACTTCTGGAAGAGCACATGTTTTTCTAAAAATAACTTTTAAAAAATCACCACCCAAGGAACCATTATAATTTGACAATATCTCCATTGCAAGACAAGCAATGAAAAGAAGTAGCTATCATAATTGATTGTATCTAAATTGTTTAAAAAATACAAAAGTGGGGAAATCCTGGTAAGAACTGCAACATACCAAGTGGAAAAGGCAGGTGCCAAAGAAACCCTTGCATGAGTTGACTCAGTAACGACAGAAAAAGATTTTTGTCTTTCCCCTCCCCACACCCCCTCAAACTCATTCCTGTCTTTCCCAGCTTTGTTCTCTCCTTAAACGATTTCCTCCTTCATTGTGGCCACTGTGGACTGCTAGAGGGGAGCTTTTTTATTTCTTCACTGAGATCAGCAGGCTACAGAGAAAAATGAAGAGGAAAGGGGACCCCCTCCTCTTCAAAAAGGTGAGGAATATTTTCTCTCTGGCAGCAAGTCAAGGAAATGAAACAGGAAGATTTAGGATGTACTTCCAGCAAGGTGCCAGCTGCTAACATCAAGCTGTAAAGGTAGGACCACTAAGGGAGCTGTGATCACTCCCAATGATGGGAACGGAGAAGAAAGGGACAGAATTCCACAGGCAATGCAGAAAATGGTTTCCCAGGAAGATGAGGAAACATTCATAATATACGGAGCTCTCCTGCTTCAGCCCATGGAGGATGTTTACCCAGCTGAATGCCAACAGCCCAGGAATTGCTGGCTTCATGATTCAGTGAAACACTGATGTCAGTAGCTGAATTCCAAGTGTGAGAGAAATGTGTGCTCCTTAATAAGCCTGACTTTTTACAGGTGACCTACTGCCAGGTCCCAGAGTGCTGTGCCCATTAGGCTGCAGGAAACACGTTCAAAACACCTCTGCTGCCAGCAGAGTGCTCACAAATTTCCATCTAGTCATTCCAAAAGCAAAACATTTATTCCTTGAAGCCAGCTGACAACATCTAATGCTTTGAATGCATTAATTTTTTGCTCCAGAAAGCGTGCAGCAAAAATTACCCCCAAAACATGGTAAAACTAGAAAAATGTAGCTAGAAAACTGATGTCTCAACTGGCAGGGACAGCATGACCCTCGTCCCTCATGGAACTGCCTGTGCTGTCCCTCTGCCCTCAGATGGTAAAGTGACAGCTACATGTCTGCTTGTTCACAATTGCAGTCCCTGTGGACATTGCTTCCTATTGTATCACAGAAAAACCATTAAAAATATGATAAGTAGGAAAAGCAAACAGGTTAAAAAGGTTACAGTGCTTTCAACAGAACAGTTTCATACTACAGCATAAATACATGTACTAGAGTGTAAATTACACAGTAAATAATGGAAGATTTACTGCAGGGCAGCAGAAAGGAGAAGGCTGTTAGACACTTAGGCATGACTAACACACCTCATGGTTTATAGATGCTTTTTGCCCCCGGTGTCAAATGGGCAGGTATCCACATCCCCAAATTTTGAACAACTGTTACTCATATGACTCCTCCTGGGCAGAATTAGGAATACAGCCAAAAACTAGATGAGCAGGAGGGAAAAAAAGCCACTATTCTACTGCCAGAGGGGTCCACAGAAGCACCAGGGTGATTTGGGTACTCAGGCGAGCTGAAGCGGAGGAGCAGAGCAGGTGCTGCTCTGTACACCAGCTGACAGCCACCCCCTCCAGGGCCCTCAGCCTGGCACCTCCAACCATCACCAAGGTCTCCTGCTCAGAAATAACAATCACTGGACCACGAGGCCTCTCGACTGTGCTGGAGCCCTTTATGATGGCACCCATTCCCAGTGATGGCTGCTAGGACTGCCTCAGGCTCACAGCCCTTGTGGGCTGGCAGCCCTGGAGCCCATGGCTGCTTCCTTCACATAAAGGTTTTTGAGAAATACTGACCAGTAATGCCAAGAGAAGTCTGATTGACATCTACCATATTAGCCTTTTGCTGTGTACATTGAGTGCTGGGAGAAGGAGGAAGGAGGAAATACAAAGTTCCAAAGACTTTTTCTATGCAAATCTCATTTTTATATAACTTCTAATGAGTTTTAAATAAACCTGTTATCAACAGGCGTATTATACATGAATTAATGCCGAGCATTAGAATTAAATGCAAAATGTGTTCAAAAAGATAAAACAGGGCAGCACTATTGGCTGTCACTTGTTTCACTGAAATATTCCACTCTTTCTACAGTACCATCAAAGCTCATCTTCTCATTATCTTTTATTTGCTTTACTGCCCTGTAATACATTTACATAAAGAATAAAATGTCATAACTCCACACATTGTGAATGGGATCTGGATAACAGGGCAGGGAGAGTACCTTTGCACTTCATAAAGGAGTGCTCAAGAAAAGATTTCTCTGAGGAGGGAAGTTTATTGTTGCATACATTCATAAAATACAGTAAAAACAGTATCACATCTCACAGGAAGTGGGCAGTTCTGGTATATTAGTCGGGCTCTGGGTCAGATTTTATCTCATTCACTCTGGTGAAATCCATGGAAAATCTATTTAACTAATTATGTGTCACCTTACATAGAATCAAAATTTTGTTCAGAGGTGCAAGTTCCACATCAAAATATTTCTTTCCCCCGAGATATGACTGTCCAAAGATACACCTGTCAAGTCCAGTACAATTCTTAGGTATGTCACCAAACTGGCACCCAATTCAAATTCCTCCTCCAATGAAGTTCTTCTCTTTCTCTTCTTAAAAAAAAATTACTGATAGACCAGAATGAGATGCAACACATTAGGTACACACAATTTTAAAAATTAATTATCAACAGTTTTAAATAGCACTGCAGAGCCTCACTTATATCTTCATTTGTAATTTTTACAAGACAGTGAAAATAACAGTGCCACCCCTATCAATTCAAGACTACTTTTGCAAAGTGAACTGGACAATGCTCAGAGTCTTGCTTTGACACTACATATGAAATACCACAGTACTATTGTATGGACACAAACACAAGTGGTCGTGGCCTCGTTTATGAATCACTAATTCAGTTATTTATTGAACAAAAAATGTATATTCACCTGAATTACTCAACTTCCCTCCGGTAGGACAAGGATGCCCATTCTGGAAAGATGGGAAGCCAAATGCTTCTTTACAGTCTTAGCCACAAGGAAATAAACACTGATAAGAGCTTTATTTCACAACAGCATAAATCCTTAAAAACTCCACTGCCTCCAGCTGTAGAAAATTACTTGATAACAGAATCCCTAGATTAGTACAGAGCATCAGTGACAGACGTCTTTAAAGATTAAAAGGGTTGAAGTTTGTTATTTCTATGTTTGCACCATCTCTATGAACAACACTGCCCCCTGCATCAGGAGATCTTGACAAAAGCCTCCCCACTTTGTAGAGTTGTGTGTAGTAGATGAATTACACACTAATTAACACGGTGACAGATGAGACACGCATGAGGTTTGTTTGGTTTTTCCCACTTGTTCCTAAAAGCCACAATTAGCCACACGTCAAACCAGACCAGTGACAGACTGCACGCTGCAATCGATGTACAGACACAGCCCTCACTGGGGTTTCTAAGTTTGGTATTTTGGACATAGCTGTTTGGATTTTTTTTTTTTTTTTTTCCCCAGTGGAAAAGATAGTAAATCATGCTCAGTTTGGATTAGTAGCTATTGACTTACAAAACTGTATCTGCACTTGCTATAAATGCTAAAAGACAGTTGGCATTTATATGCTTTGAGGACAAAATACTCTTTTTCTACCATTGAAGCTATATATTTCCTGAGCTGAGCTGCACATAGGAAAAATTTCCCAGAGCCTGCAACTTTTCTTTTTTGGCTTGTTCCTTTAGATGGCCAAGCTGTCAATCCAAACTGCCTTGTCAGACAATGAGCAATGGCTGTAGTTCTGGAGAGAACAATTATTTTGAACCAAGTTCACAGAAGTCAGAGGCCTGAGGTGACAATACAGACAAAATGAAGTGAATGCTCTCATTAAGGTGGTGGGCTTCAAAACCTTGCCCATTCACAAGATAAAGCCCAGTGTGGGCTGGCAAACACACACACCCCTACCTCATATGTCAACTTTTACATTTTAATTAGGAAAATATTTGTGGCCACAGCTCTGTAGACTCCTTTGGTAAAAGAAATTAAAACCAAATGCTTGTTTAGACAAAATTCCATTATACAATCATTAAGTACAATTTTGTCTCTTTTACAGCATACACGTAATAAATGTCAGAAGACTAAAAGTTCTACAGAACAGACCTGTCTTCAGGCCAACATATGTATCTATGCCACTAAATTCAAGAGGAGGAAATGAGATTAAAATAATTCTAACCTCGATAATCGAAGCTGCAGGAAAATGAGCTGGTATGACTGGTGTATTAGGCACTTCATTAAAAATATCTTCCTGAACAAACACATTTGTAATTTTCAAGGCCACATTCTGAGAAGCTTTGCTCATTTTCTTCTACTCTTGCTCTTTTAATTTCCAGCTTGGATAGACATTTTGTACCTTCCATGATGTGAAGGTTCAATTCACTAATGAGAAATCAGATTTAATACATTACCCTTTGTGCTGCATTGCTGGGATTTAAATCCCAGGTGGATATTCATATTCATGATGAGATTGCAATTTCTGGATCTCTGCTGCACTAACACAAGAACTTCACTTTTAGCAATAGGGAAAGAGGTTGCAAATTCTGCCATAGTAAGGATCCAAAATAATTTTAGTTGTTCATCATCCATAGGATCAAGAACTCTGAATTTGCTTTTAAAACATGTGTTGCAAGAATGCACACAGAATTCCTCAGGGCTTTTATAATTAATAGAAATATCAGAAGAATTTTTCTATCTACAACTCATCATATGTGATATTTTACATGAGTATTACTTTCCACTGAAATATCTACCACATGAACTTGCCTAGATGGCAATGAGACAAAGAGGCTCTGAAAGTCTTGGTAAATCCTATAGATTTAAATCTTATAGATCTACCATCACATTATCCATAAGGCTAGCTGATATGCTGCAGTTACTCTGGCTGATTGCTTTGAAGTCACTAATGTATCAAAGCTGAGTTGTGTTTTAATTTTCAGACCTCTCAAACATAATTGTAACTATAAATTATAATTGGCAAATATTGAAATTTGGGTGGTTTATTATATTGAGGGTCTCAGGCTGAGGAACAGAGCTTAGAACTCTGTGTCTAAATTATGCTAGTGCTATGCCCTTTCCTCTTGAAAGAGCTAGAGAAGCCTAAAATTAATTAATATGCGAGCAAACTTCTCAAATACCAAGTATTTGTAATCATCCTGCATAAACTGAAGTCTGTGAAGAATCTGCCTTAATTATGCATCCAACAGTCACTGGTAGCTTTTAATCAGAGATCTGATTGCCAGGTTTTTGTACCTGGTCCCTAATGAGTTACCCTGTTATGTGTCATTCCCCTACCCAGTTAATATATCAATTTTACCTTTTCATTTTGAGGATATAACACTCTTTATACCAAGTTATCTTTATGCCTTATTTTACAAAAAGAAGAATCACAGACTGGGTATGTGATATGTGATGAAAAATTGTGACATTTGTGTTTCATTATAACATCCTTGCCAGAAAAGCAGATCTGAGAGCAGAAGTAGCCCAGCTAAAAAAACACAGTAAATTCAGAGAGGGCAGCAGCAATTACTATGCATAACACAAGAGCCAGTATCTTGTCAGAGCCATGGATGTAGGTGATAAATTACATTAGCAAAGGGTTGAAAAATTGCCTTTTTAAAATACAGTAGTAGCTAAAAAGGGAACTGATCCTAACTAGATTAGATCCAAACACAACACTCTTCTTCAAATTAATGATTATGGCACAACATAACATTATGCCTACCATGTGGACCTTACTAGAAATCAAAATTTTCTGTTTTCTTGCTGTTTAATATCAACAGCTACAAAATATATTTGATTTTCTCTGCCTAATATTTGCCTGGGTGACAGCCTCTTCAGTATACTAGGGAGGTGAAATGTTGCATCCGAGCTTTTTTCATCTTCCTCTTCCAAAAACTTCAGTTACAGAACACCCCATTTTTCTCCTCCTTGTCTCATACCCACTCAAGATGCCACTGGAGCGTGTTGGGCTTGACAGGTTGGTTTTCCTTCTTGTTAGAGCACCACCTGCCCTTCTGTCCTGACTTTAATTTTTGTTTTTACAGAACTGTGATTTGCATTTGGGCTGGTTACCAGGGTGATTCAGCAGAACGTTTCTGCAGAATGTCCCTGGGTCTATTATATGAACTGATGTAATTTCCCACATATCCTCCTCAGCAGAATCACCTGACAGCTCCAAGATGGGAAAATGGTGCTCAGTCATCAATATAGAATCCCTTACCCAGACAGACAGGTCCAAGATAAAGGCCCAAAGTGCCTGGTGTAAAACACTGTACAACTGCAGAGTGTAACCATTCCTAGCTCTAATGTGCCTTCAGCAAGTGCTTAATTTTCTGACCAAGGAAATCTGCAACTGATTTCCAGAAAACTGCATGCAGTCTTTCAGGAACAGTCATTCAGTACCACTATCACTCTGTTAATAATAAGAAAATGATAACACTGTTTTTTTTAGAAAATTATTTTTACCACTGAATGCTTAGTGCAAAGCCCTGAATTTTCTTGGCAAATACAGAGTATTAGCATTACCGGGAAATTAGCAAAGAGACAAAATAAAAATGTCTCCCAATTTCAGCTAACCCATCAAATTCCATCCAGTAGATATCTAAATAAAATAAAAATTAGCATGTTCACCTATGATCTGGACACCTACCGAGCCGCCTTTCCTCCTCTGCCATCCTCAGCTAATGTAAATCTGCTCGCTGATGTGAAATTTCATTATCACAAACCATTAACTGAAAGCAAATAAAAATAGCAATCAAACTATTTACTTTGTGATGTGTGTGTGGGTAGGGAGGTTCCTTCTGACACTGAGCTATGCAGTAGGATAGGCTACTAAAATACTGTACTTTTTCCTGGTCTTTTGGAGTTCTGTTTCAGTGTTCTGCACACTAATTCAACCTTCCACCCTCAAAACCTTAGCAAAGCAATTGAATAAAATAGCATATTAAAGGGACATTTCCCAGCTCAAAATACTTAAACAGTGCAAAATGTCCTGAAAATAGGAATGGTCATAACTTCGCTTTTTTAAAATTTTCATTAGGAAAGTCAACAATTCCTAAAGAAAAGTCTGCAAAGCTTTCTGAAATGGAGGGTGTAGGGCATTGTGGCCCTAATACAGTGCACAAAGTTCACACAGACAGTTGTGATAAATTATATGGATTACAGCAAACATAGGAAGCAATGAATCATTCAGTATCTTGAATCTTAGTTTCACTGTAGTCCTCTTTGCTACACACTTGTGAGATCCCAGTCCAGCAGATAATGTTAGTCCTAACACACCACTAAAACCTTCCTCTCAGTAGCCCTTCCTGCTGCTTGCCCAATTATGCCAAAAAACTCAATTGTGTCAAAATGTTCAATTATGTCAAAAATATCTGTGTCAAAATTATGCTCAATTGTGTCAAAAAAGAGAGCACTGACAACCTGGAAAATATCCACAGCATGGTCAAAGCAGCAAAACCCAAACTATTTTAGAGCTACACCACAAAATAATTTTAAAGAGAACAAACTTAATGATGTCCTAAGCCAAACAAACAAACCAGCATTTAAATGGCACAGGGGGTAAACAAATCAGACTCCTATGTAAGATGAAGCATGCTCTGACCAAAAAAACATAGTGCAGAAAATAAATGAGGTCACTCAAATCACTCCAACATCCCCTCTTTACCACAGGGGGTGAAGGAGACCCAAACATTGAGCTGCATTGGCTCTTAAACTCTGGCCAACCTCATAAATACCAGGGAGCTGAGAAAAAAGTTGTTAGAGAAGGGCATATTTGAGACTCGTGGGGAAGTTCCCCCACTAGTGCAGAGTGACAAGAGTGGCTTTGGGAAACAAAAGAGCTGCTGCCAAGGCTCATGGTCCATGACCTGATGGCCCACTTGTGGCTGGAGTGCATCTTTTACTTCAGTTTCATCCCAAAGAAATGCTGGGTTTGGGTTTGTGGCTTCTCTGTGGTATGAATTAAATATGGGGATTGGATATTCACCTCAAAATCCCAATATTCATCTCAATGACTAACGCTGCCACACCCACAGTGGTATAAAGAGAAAAATCCTTTGCAGTTATGGTGGAATCAAACAATAGCAAGTTCTCCTCCTTTACAGCTTTCTTCTCTCATTACAGCTCCACAACGCATCTGCCCCGATAAACTCCACCCAAGATGCAGTTTTCTCAAGGACAGGAGACACCCACCTGATCTCCTTTCAGTGTGGACAGCTTTTCAGAAATGGCTAACAAGGAAGTGCAGAGAATTAAAATATAGCAACTATGTGAAAGAAAACCAATCACTCCTAACGAAAGTTGGAACAATGCACGAATATTATAGTTATTTTGGCTGTGAACAGATATATGCAAGGAGAGCAAAAAGAGAAATATTCCAATGCACATAAACTCAAACGACTTTGAGTTTCCTTAATATTTTTGAGTTTGTGAGAGGGGTAAACTCTGAATGCCTCCAATTTTGTCATGAATATTTCACACATTTCTAACACTAACAAGACTTAGATACATCAGAGGGGTACTATGAGACTTAAAGTTTGCAAATCACTGTGAGACACGGATGAAAGGTGCTACAAAACAGCAATATTTGGTTGGTAAAACTTTCAAGAGCAAATCTTCAGCTGGTGTTAATTGGCTGTTCCACTCTAAAGTCACTGAAGCCATCTAATTTATAAGCACCTGCTCCTCAAATCAAATGTGCTTTGTAAGAGGACAAATACCATTCTGATTAGAAAGATATCTGCAGAATAAAAGACCAGTTTACCAATGTTGATGAAGTACTGACTCTGAATTTTAAGGTACGCTTTTCTTCTGAGAGGTGACTTTGTTAAACTGCAAAAAAGGTCTTTATGGGGTTTTTTAACAGGTGCCTGACAACCTTAAAAATGCAATACTGTAGTTACTGACAGATTCTGTCTTTTTCCTCTCTACCAGGTATAGACATAGTGATCAGCCCCTAGGAGTTAAAGAGATGGACCCTTGGTCAGTGCACTTGCACCCTGCAGTGGGACACAGACAATGGGAGCAGGTCATGCCCACCCAGCAGCTGGAAGGTCAAAATAGAGCTCTTTATTCTCTGTGGCTCTTCATCGATGAAGATTTTCTCAGAACACAAAAAAATCCCCCCTCCAACTCCTCGGCTCTTCTGACTCATTCCTGCAGGTGCAAGTGGTTACCAGGGTGACACATTCACAGGCTGCAGGTTCAGAATCCTGTGCAATTTCTTACCACATCTTGCGACAAGCTGCTGCACCAGGAGCCAGGATTCCTTCTGTGAGAGCTCAGGCAATTAACCCAGGAGACATGCGCTCAGAGAGCTTGTAATGGGAGTCAAGTACCAAACCCGTGCTGGTTCCCTGCCTGTGTGTTTAATACCATCTGTCAGTATTGGCTACTGTGGTTGCTCTCTGAGGCCAGGGTGCTTTTAAAAAGTTGCAATTTTCTGAACAACGGGGAGCACTTCTTGCTAAGCTAATATGAGGATTTTTGTAATGGCCAGCTTTGTAGCATCTCGCAAGTATTTCTTGAAAACAGTTTTTATGTTGTTTCCCTCTCTCACCTGCCCCTCCCCAAGCCAACAAAAACACAAGCTTTCTTTTAAGTAACTCCTTTTCAAGCTTAAAAATCAAATATAACCCAAAGTGCATTTAGGACTAAAATACCAATCCTTGCACATTAAAAGATCAAAGAACAAATGTTAGAAACCAGGTGAACAAAGCAGACTTGCTCTCCACATTCATTCCTAAAGCTCTTTGAAGACGCTGTGCATCTCTCCTTAGAGATTATATTTGAAATTCTGTCACAGATATCCTGTGATAGCTATCACTACAGCTGCAACCCTAAATTTTCCCCAATTCCCTTAGAACTGCAGGTTCAAAACATCGTTAATACTGCTATTTAGAAAAATGTGTCTGTAATTTTACTACACCTAAATGTTTCTAAACTGACAGGATTTAGCAACACTCATGCACTTCAAAAGATTAAAATGATGAAAAAATAAATAATTATATTTGCACACACCCTTTCTTAGGGGATCCCCAAGCACTTCGTGAAAATATAATTTAACCTCACTGTGCCTCTCTGCAGTCACATCATACTTATTTTATCAAAGAGGAAAATGTGTAAGAAGAATAAGGGCATTCCCTAGGGTCACTCAACTAGTCATCTGCAGCACAGGGAGTTTAATTTACAAGATCTGAATTCTAGTCAGCAGTTCTGCTCCCCGAAATAACTAAACTCTTCAAGTTCCATACATGTGTTCCTACACTGCCTTGTACTCTTCACTTCTGCGCCATTTGGGAAAATACCATACATACATTTTGACTCATTGCAGCACTGTTCTCAACTTCAAAGAATTTTGAGCATAATTAAGGGTTTTTCTTATAATGAAGGTGAGTGCAATAAAATGCAGTGCAGCTAGGAGCCACGGGACAAAAGTCTGTTACCATTCTGTGGAGATTCTGCGGATTAAGAGACACTAACAAAATCGTGACCATAAATGCAACTAATTAAAAAGAGTAAAGTACATTTACATTTGTCTCAAAAGACCATTATGCTAGAGGGAGTGTGCTTTTGTAGAAGACATCACCAGATTCTTTTTCCCCATAAGACACAAATGGCAATAACCCCACTCATTTCACAGATGAAAAGATGCGCAAGATGTAAAATACATAATCAATAATTTCAATTATCAGCAAAATAAATGCTTCCCTGCCTTCTAATTTACTAGAAGGAAACATGCAGCAAAAGCATAGGACAAAAAAAAAAAAAAAAAAAACGGATAAGATAGCTGCATTTTAATTTAGGCTTTGACAAGTCTTAGCACAGATTGCATGAATGATTCCTTCTGCTGAACAGGGACATATGCTGGCCAAGAGTCAGAGTGCCAAAACACAGCCCTAAGAGGAGCAGACTTAGACATTCTTGCTGTGCCTCATTCAAACCTGCAGTCTGTTTTTTTTTTCTTGCAGTCTTAAGTTCCTGTTTGCAATCCTGCTTTCTTACAAGAAGTAAAAAGATTGGTGCTGCTGTTGTGCGGCACACAGGGGGCTGAGAGGAATGAGAAGGCTGCAGAGAACCTGTTCTACTGCGCCATACGAACAGCTAGCAAGGTCTACACACACCTGATACCACAAATAATATCCCATTTGGGGAGGGAAAACAAAAAAACTCTTTCCTGATGAATTCCAGATCAGCAAGGCTGCTTAAATTCAGCTTTCATCACAAAAAGATGGAAGTCAAGACAGTAAGATGGACATGGGAGTATCCTTCAGGAAATCTGGGCAGATTTCCTAAAAAGCCTTTTTTTTTTTTTGTTTTTTGTTTTTTTTTTTTTTTGAAGCTTGGAACAAATCTTAACCAAGTTTTGAGCATCCTGGGGCCAGCCTGCAGCCTAGGTTTAGAAATACACAGTACTTTAGAATGAAGCAAACTTCTACTAAGAAAGGTTTCTCTGAGTAAGTAAAAGCATCACCAGAATGCAATTTTTTTTCTGTACAGCTCCCATTAAGTTGAAAGAGATGAAGGGATCCATTTTCTAAGAAGCCAGAACATGGTCAGAGTTTTAGGTGAACAGATGTCAACTTCTTTTGACTTATAAATTTCTTAACATGTTCCAGCTATGCTGGACTCCTGCATGATAATCTTTCAGCCTACAGACAGCAAACTTAACATTTTCCTTTAGGCTTCATTAGCCTCTTAAAAATCTGTGGATCTGGAAGGAGTCTGGATGTTAAGATCAAAATTGCCATCAAGGAAATTTAACAAACTCTTGTCCCCTGAGAATTTTTGGTTTTTATGAGTACATTTAGTATCAATTAGGAAATAATACCCCAAAACCCAAATCTACAAACCAGAAGAAATCTAGTGAGATCTACCACATAGTTTGGAGATAAATATCCAACCAGAATACATTCTGTATTTCTCATCAAAATACAAAGTCAAGTTTTTCCACAGTAAATATTTTATCTATAAACAAATAGTCTGACATGTTTTGGAAAGAAACCCCACTTTTTCAGATTCTGGTTTTGTTAAAAAACATCACTGTTGAAATTATGCAAGATTTGCCTCCAACAGCTGCTGTTACTGATAACTTTTGAAGGGCTTGTTTGATGTCCTTGTTGCCAGTGTAGCATGACCATTTGCTTTGTTCTATATTCAGATTGCTTTTTACTGTAACTAAAAGCTAAAAGTTAGAACAGAATATTCCAAAAACTGCAAGGAAAATGTTGGGTTCCCCCACAGATTCAGGACCTTTATTCTTTTTTGGATGAAAAAGGAATAAACAATGTCCTTTTTAAACAGCACAACCTCATGCTACTGGTTGACTTTACATGTCTTATATGATGGCAGTAGAGTGCCAGGCACTCTTTATACAAATGAGAGGAAAAGGACTTTTCTTACTTTGTTACTTTGATTAAATCTTTCAGGTTTGATCTTCCTTGTTGCTGTAGCAGTAATCTGAATCACCTTTACACTGCAGAGACCAAAGCAGGGGTGTTCCAGGTATGCTTTAAGCACTGTGGGACAGCCCTGCTACACCAAGTTCTTCTGTTTATACCCTACAACACTGCAGTTCATGGCACTAACAGCTCATGCAGTCAAGTTCAATTTGATGCTCACCCTGAACTACATCTTCCCGTCCATCAATTCTTCATCTCCATCTCCTAATCAGCACTCTCTGAGTTGATGTTTTTACATTTGATTAACTGCTCTCAAAGGGACCACTATGGCATTTACTCTTTTTCAGCCTCACTCTTCTGATTTGTCTACTGCTCTCTAATTTTTCCAGGCATTTTTGTCTGCCTCAAAATTAAATATGCCTCCCATTATTTGTGTCACCAGTACATTTCAGCAGATTTCCCTGGAAAACTTCATTACACTAAAAAAAGAACCATCAGGCTGGAGTCAGAATTTTGCTCCTCACAAAATTTCATATTTGAAGGTTTTTATTCAAGGTTTTCATTTTTGCTCTCAAACAAAGAGAATTCCTCTGTCAGTGGAAGACAGACATACAAATCTGGCCAACTTCTTTTATGTGCAAACAGATTCGCAGGGTCTCTGCCATCTTCCCAGAGAAGAGGAAGTCTCATTTTCCATTATGAAACCACAACTCATGAGAAATTATTCTCCATGAATAATACAGGACTATTAAAAACACTGAATGGCCACTTAGGAGGGCAATACTTTTCCCAGAAGGATCACTTTTCATAAGGGAAAATTGTTTACTTCCTTGCTACTGAAAGTACTTGCTCTGTATATGTTGTCCTACGTTTTCAACAATTCAGGACATACTGCAAATATAAATGGGCTTATACAGGGATCTTTGGTTCATCACTAAAGTATTACTTACCACTGTTAGACCTTGCTTTTTGTCTTTCTATAGCAAAGCTACCAGAATTTTCAATTAAAATTGATCCATCTCTCTCTCTGCTTATCTGCTGTTGTTTTTTTCCTCCTGCTTACAGGCAGGAAATGGGTACAGTTACAGTTAATTTTAATATCTTGCCTCATTAGACAGATTACCAAGCCTGCCAATTTAGTCAGTTTTACTGCTCCCCCCTGGGCTACCCACTTCTATCATCCACAGCTATCCATACCTGAACTTTTCATGGCAGAAGTTGGAAATTCAGTAGCAAGCTGTACAGAACAGATCTGTTTCTGACAGCATGTACTCTTCCCAGAATCGAGATTAAAGATGTTTTGATACCTAAAATGTGCCTTGGAATGTTCTCAGCATAAAGATACCAGCTTAGAGAATATGCAAAGAGTATAAAACCCTACTGCCTGTCTCTGCTTTAGAAGGAAAGCAGAATTTTGAGGTTTTATGTCCATTTGATGTATAATTTCCCAAACGATGACCAACAGTAATCACAGAGCCTTCTACCCAGTGCTCCCCCTTCCTACCTAAAGAGGACATGAACTTCCTCATCAAACCTTAATGGTGCAGAAATTTCCCCGACTACAGCAGTCCAGAGCACACTTTAATTTATTGCATTCAGGACTATAAACCCATGTTTTACTACTGAAATTAATTGTGCCTGACACTTCCATTGCATTAACACACATTAGGCACCGTGACCTTTGGATGATCAAGAAAGACCTAATTTAATAATTTAGAAACAGCGTGATGTCTGAGTAGGCCCCAAAGGGGAAAGAAAAGTGCTATGAAAAATGATCCTATTTCACTAGTGGGGATATTTGCTTACTAAACTCCCCAGATGAACTTTGGCTGCTACTTTACCATTTTCTCTATGGGTCACATGCAGCACTCTAAGTTCTCACTGTGCTGTACATTCCTTCTAATGTCACATAATCCTCCATCAAATATCCTCTAAATTCTTACAGCAACAACACACTTTTGCCTGCAAGACTGCAAACTCACAACAGGTTTTTTTAACAGCTGGAATAGCAAACAGACTAACAACTGCAATCAAACAAAGGCAGCTATAATTCACTTCAAGCTTACAACACAAATTTGGCACCTTTACAGAAATAAGTTTGTCATAAACAGCAAAATCAAACATGTTCATCCATTATAGATGATTGATTCCAATCAGTGTCACTCAATCTTCACGTGAAGGCAGATATAATTCAGTATAAATAGGCAAGAAAGCATGAGGGACTAAGAAGTGAGCAGACAGGCAGACAACGTGGCCAATCCCCTCCAATTTCAAAATCTTCAAGCCCCAGAAAAGCACTTCCCAACTGCAAATACTTATTTTCCACAGAGTACAGGGGATATAAAGGGTCAGACTGTAAACTCATGGACATGTACACACTGTATTTGAAGCAAAATGCTCAGCAGTAGCAGAGCTTGAGTGACCTGCAAAAACAGACTGCCAGTGCCTTGCAAGGGAAGCTCGAAATCTGCCTCCCTTCTCCATTTCTTGTTTCAATAGTTTCAGTATATTTTCTTTGTTACACTGGCTTTTAAAAATCCTAAATTCAAATATTATTTTCAACTTAGTATGACAACTGTAGTACAGCAAACTCTTTACTGGCTTTTTACTGAAGATTTCACAAGCATCTAATAGAGTGCAGACTTTAATGTCCATGACTAGGAAAAGAAAAAGAAAACAGCCACAAAATAACTTGCTGCAATAAAATTTAATACTCGACTGCATGTGTCAGATTAAATGGAAAATTAGGTCTTATTTATAGACCTGAGATCCGAGGCCACACAACTGTTATCAGATTGCATTTAAAAAATAGTTTCCTTGTTTCCTCATTCTGTTTAGCTTTATTTTTCATACCTGGACAATACCTTTTTAAAATCTCATCTTAAGTGTCACTTGTACTCAGCTCTTGGGGTCTGAGGAACTGCAGCTCTTACCTGTGGCCCAAGAGGAAACAGCTCCTCTTGCCAAAAGGGCATCTGGGTTAAACTTCTCCTGCCCTGCCTGCCCAGACTAGAATTTTAAACAGTGTCAATTGGTGCATCAGCTCCTGCCTACCACGGGCTCATTTTCAGAGCTGTTAATTGCCAAGCTGATACCAATAAAAGAATCATAGATCTGCAAGTGTGAGAGTAGTTTTTCTTTGTCTGAAATTAATTCCTAACTCTTTTGCCATGAGGATTTTATATGTGAAATTAGTAAAGTCCAGAGCAAAATCATTTTCTTGGTATATAAGGAGCTCTTTTAGTGATTTATATGTAACCTAGAACAGGAGACCAACAGTAAAAACACAGGCTGTTTCCTCCCTTTGCACTGAAGTCAAGACTTTTGGGCTCCATTAAAGAAAACATGCTTCAAAAAATCCACCTAAAAAGGTAAGATTGCACTTCCTCAGCGGGCATAGTGTGCTATAAATCCACTTCATCTGGGCTGGGACAAGAGGATGAAAATGCACAAACAAGTAAAACACAAGGCTAATTTATCCTTAGACTACCTTCATGGAGTTAATAAACCACAAACATCTTTATAAATAGATAGCCTGAGAACAGTAACTTGTTGATACAAGATATAATTTGCCATATAAAATGAACAGCAAACACAGACAAATGTTCTTTCTTGTTGTCAAGAAATACTTTTCACTCTCAGGTACTAACAGGCATGTATGTGCTTTCTGCCACAGCTGCAACATCAAGGTCCTCTAAAGCAATTAGCAAAGGGACAGGAAAGCACTTACATTCACTTTACAAGCAGTGGATGGCATTTATACTTATGTCATTTTCACACCTTTGAGCAGAGTATCCCAGTTTTCCAATTTTCTTGTCTCTCCACACTATTTACAATCGTGTCATGCTTCTCCCTCTTCAATGCAAGCAATTTTGGTTTTGACACAGATTTACAGCCCTCAGCATTTAGAATACTTTCGTGAACAATTTCTGTGCTGGTTAGACTCAAATTTCATGCAATTTCCTTGTAAACAAGTCATCTTTACTCATGGTGTTTACTAAAACAGAGTTGCCAAGACATCTTCATTCCTAAGCAGCAGTGTGCAACACGGTGAGGTTACCCAGGACACCCTGCCTGTCATTCTGCCCCCCTTCCCACCACAGGCCTGGAGAAGGAAGGCTGCATTCCCAGGTACAGGGTTCATTAGTTACACATCACTGTGGACATCTCATGTGCATGCCCCACCTACTTCCCTTCCCTGCTTCTGCCTTTTCCCAACTGGGTGGGGATTATGTGACCATTTTTGAGCACACACATTCCTTGCAGAAAGAAAACGACTATAAATTAAGATTTCTACCCCATGAAATTCTAGTTTCTACCATGCTGTGTCCACAATGCCACTGCTGTGAGGCCCTCTGATATAAAAAGGTTGCTGAGGAAGCAGCATGGATGTGCAGCACCCCTCCCATGCACAGCATGTCCCACTTATGTTCCCATTAACCCCTCCTGTTTTGACACATCAGAGGACAGGGGAAAGAGCTGCTGCACTTAAAGTTTCTACAGCTGCAGACACTGCAGCAGTTGATTTTTATGCATCCTTATCCTTGGCTTGCATGGTGAAACATGATGCTGTGTGATGGTAAAACTACAGATAAAACAGACATTTACTTCTGTTATAAAAGTTTAGTCAAGGATTTCATTTAAAAACCCCATTCTTTTGTCCCTCTTCCCCACTGTTCTGCTGGGAATTATATCATCAATTCAAACAAAGAACAGTTTTTCTGTCATACAAATTTCTGCTTGGAATGCAAATATTTATCAAAGTGAAGAATAAGGTTTCTCAGTGATACAAATTTCAGTTGTAGGCATCTTTTTTGGTGCCTTTTCTCTTGTTTTCTACTAATGGATGCCTAATGTGAAGGGAAAGGTGGCAAAAGCCTTATTCTCATCCTCTTTACTCACCCCACTAGAGGTGCTTCTATTAATTTTTGCATCTAAGAACTCATTTTTCCTGATCAAAAATTCATAATTCAATCAGCTGTATTGAATTATGAGCTGTATCTCACCCCACTTTGTGATGAGTTTAAGAAAGCACATTAACATGCTAAAACCTAAGTCAGAGGGGATGCTCCCTTTTCAGATGGTTCACCTGGAAGCTCTGCTTTCAGTGTAACAACACAACATCAACATCCTTTCAAAAACATGTAGCAAAATTCCAAAACCACCTGATGTGGCTCAACACACAGCACTTGCTATTCTGTCATCACTGGTGCTGGTCAGTGACAGCAGCTGTGGCTCAGTGTCCCCTCCACTGGTACTGTCTGCTTCTCTCCTGGTTTACATCTTCCCAAAGTGGGACCTTTGCTCTGTCAGAGAGGAAAGGGTAAGACAGAGTGCACAGTTTGAAGCTGTGCAAAGGGCCCTTTGCTGCACAAGCACTCCCTGCCCTTGGATAAGAGGGGATTAATAAATGCATTGCAAAAATTACGGGGCTTGCCAAGACCAAACAAAATTTTCATGTATTTCAGTGAAAAGCCTGTTTGTCTTGGGCAGAAAATTATCAATACATAGTCATTGCTGTTGGAGAGAAAAGAGGAAATAAATTACAGCCTAAAACTTCAAGACATACCTCTGTCTCTTGAAGGGAAAATTTCATCTATAATTTAGACAAACCACTGAACAGAACAGTATCCCTTCCTTGAAATTATTTTCACATGCTCTAGTGCCTCACCTGCTTTTGATGTGATAACTCAGCTGAAAAGTGCTGACTATCCATCTAGAAAGCAGTGAAAGAAACTTTGATTCTGCATATGTTTTACAGAACAATTTGGAGAGGAGAACAAAACTGAGTGCAACATTTGGGACTATTTTGTATATTTGCAGTAGCAGACAAAAATATCTCAAGGAAATTCTTCATATAAAATTGTGTACATGAATTCTGGCAACATTCACCAAACTCTAATTAATTGGGCTCTAAAAATGCTGATGTCAAGCACTTGGGGGAAGAAGCAGGGAGAGGGAGAAAAGAGTAGGGGAAACAGAAAGGAAGGGCAAGAAATACTGGAAGAAAACCATTTTCATAAATTCATCATTTTGGATTATTTCTTGAGATTTAATACAGCTAAAAATAGTCCAGAAAGCAATTCTGTCCTGCAGTACTACACAGCCCTTATAACACAAAGGCATCCTGTCTTGAAAAGATGCCAGCCAGCATAAATCCCTGAAAAGCCACATAAAACCAAATGTGAGCAGCACTGTGCCTTTCATCCATACCCTTTCATAAACACTTTTGTCTTCCAGGAGCACTGGCAAGACAGTTTCTGCAAGACACTGCACCCTGACTACATCAAGTGTTTTCAGAAATTCCTTACTGTTGGTATACACTGATTTAAATTTATTTCACATTATGATCTTGTGGTATGGGTAGTAATGGCAGCTCTACATAGACCATTAAGACTTGACACTGGAGATTTGGAAACAAAAAAATGCTGTTGTTCCATTTTCTAACCTAATTTTTCAGGCTTTACTTTTCATGAGGCAAAAATTTATAGCCAGCTGTCTTGGAATAAAGAAATATTGCAAATTTTCTAGTGTTTATTGTAAAAATGTAGAAAACAAAAAAAGAAGTTGCATAAGTTGCAAATATTTTCATTTTCCTCCCCACTCTGAAAAGAACCTTCAAAACAGAACAGCATTATGCTTGTCCTTCTTGGGAAACAGGAATAAAGAAGGGTCCATCATGAAACAAGTATAAGCCCTTATGGTTTCCTTAATTTCAGCATGCAGAAGCAGGGCCGAGTCAGGTGTCTGTACACAGGAGGGACTCCTCCCAGCTTGGGACAAAGTTCTTTATCAAATTAAAACCCAAGGCTGAAGAAATTACCTTACCCATAGGAGACATCCCATGGGATTTCTCACTCTGGATTCCCTTCTGTGTTGTTTACACACAAAATCAGTTCTACTCCAATACGCAGTCACTAAATTTTGAGGTTTTTATTGGCTGAACTGGAAAACCAGAAAGTTCAGCAGCTCAAGGCAGAGCCAAGGCTTGCCACGTTTGGAAAAGGTCACCTAAGAAACCACCATGACCAGTTTTATGGAGAGACTTGCGTGAAGCTGTTTTTGCATGGCTGCTGTAGCACCCCAGGGATGTTTCACTGGAGGCTTCTGGGCTGCCCAGACCACTGTGAATCAGACATGGTCACACAGACAACAGCTGAGTTCCACTGAAGTGGCAATGCTTTGTGTAAACAGACAACCACACACAGGACAAGAAAACCCTCTTCCAGAATGACTAAGCAATGCAGGTGCAGGAAATAGGTTGTCAAGGAAATATTGCATGCCACAAACCACCAGAGCTGCACTGTGTATGTTAGAAGTCAAAAGGAGTATATGATAAAATTTAGATTCCAGTGTGAAATTCTGGAACCTAGTCAGATGGACACCTAGTTCCTCTCCCTTTCTTACCATCCTCTACAGATCCTCCCCTTGCCCCGACCCCCTTTTTTTCTATCTTTGATTTTTTTTTTGTATATTTGATTCAATCTGCAGAAGAATTCCACAGACTCATTTTAAACAATTACGCTTCCTCCTTCAATGCCACTCATTTTTTTGGTAGCTTTCCAAGATGTTGTTTCCAAGCATTCTAGTCAGGTATCAGGGAGAAATGAAAGGAAAATGAGATAGAGGAGGAAGGAGGTTTTATTTTAGCAGAGGTTTGGAGTGATGTGAAGACAATGCAGGTGAAGACAAAGCAAGGCTGGACAGGGAGCAGGGAAGAGCAGGGAGAGGGAAGACTCTCACTGGGAAATATCTGGAGGTGGTGAAGAGGCGAGGGCCACAACAAAGCCAGCCAAGCTTGAAAAATGAGAAGTTTTCCCCATTTAAGTATTTTAAAGTGCTGCTTTGCTGCAGCACTGCTCTTACACAAACATACCCATGTAATCCTATTTATCTTGTGTACCCACAGGAGCCTGAAGCCCACAATTATTTTCTGAAAGTTTGTGCAGTTTCTCAAGTGGCTTTTATCACCAACCACATGCCTGAACTACTGTCCCTCCAGAGCCAAACTGGTCTGGAGCTGCATCTGCTGCACTGCAGTCACTGCATCCTGGAGCAGCCCTGAGAAACCTCCCTGGGCAGAGCATGTGGAACACATCAGGGCTCTGTCAACTCACAGCTCTGCTCTCACAGGCTGCTGGCTTGGACTAAACCATATTCTACAACTGTAACTACTTCCATTGAAATGGATCTGTTAAAATTCCTACAGACTGAAGGCAAGTTTGGAGTTCATATCAAATCAAATAACTTCATTGCCTTCCAAGTCCTTCAGCAACTGAAAAATAAGTGAGGAGCCAGAGAATGACATCTGCATACACAACATGAAAAACATATCAACAGAAGAACTGACTAGGAGACTTTCAGCTTTACCTGGGTTTGTTTGTTTGGGCTTTTTTTTTTGTTTTGTTTTTTTTTTGTTTTTTTAATTTTAACAGAAAATGTCAGTTTGTTGAAATCCTAAACTTTTCATAAGTCATGAACTTGAAGAAAAAATCTTTCATGTGAGAAACGTCTCAGGACTCAGCTCCTGGGAGTTTGCACTGCAGTTTGCTGAACTGCTTTCATGTTCCAAGTATTTCTCAAGCTGGAACTCCTAGATTTCACTAAGAAACTTACAGGCTTTATTCTGGGAAAATTTGATATTCTGAAGACATCTGGAAATGCAAAATCTTCTCTGACTCAGAAATGTTGGTCCATTTATGATACCTTAGAATATCTGAGAAAAATTTTTTTCATGTGAGCTCTCATACCATTTGAACAGTTTCATCTCTGCCACAGAATCTATTAGTACAGTGAAGCTAATTATGAGTCTAAAATCAAAAATACTGAAGTCCTTAGCAGTCTTAAAATCCCTGATGTGAATTTGTACTGAACTGAACAAAGCACATAAGCTCTTCAAAATCTGGCCTTCTAGTCACTAGTATTAGGGAAGAATTGCAAAACAAATATGTAGGAACAATTCTAAAAGCTTATTCCATGTTCCACACCACCAAAAAACCAACACCAGAAAAACTACAACCTTGAAAAGCCTGGCTGAAAAAGTTATATAAAAAGTTATATATTAAATGCCCCATTTAGAAATAAGTACCTACCAAAGAGCTCACATAATGACCATGCTTAAAAGGGTGGGATTAACCCTGCTCAATCCTAAAAGGATTTGCAAAACCAGACCCCAAAGCTGTTTCTGATCTGGGGAAGGTCAGCATTGTTTATTGAAAGTTCTGTATTTTGGTATTGGCATGAAATGCATTGTTGGACTTGAAATTGTTTTAAGGGAAATTCAGCTCATGGCACAGAGTCCAGGCTTAAAGTACTTCCAATTCTCATGAGAAGGTCTTTCATGAGATAAACAGCCATTTGAAATTTTTTTTTTCAGCTGGAATACACACCCTCTGGCTTCCTTTGCTTTCCATTTCACATATGTGGCTTAGTTTGCTTTGGTGCTACAAAATGCAAACTTCCCAGTTGGCTTCCCAGTGTACTCAAGATTGTCAGCAGCCCAAATGACAGAGAAGACAGCTCACACACTCTACCACACTCTCAAAACCAAGCAAGAAAAAACTCCACAAAACTGTTTTGAAGACATCCTGAACTGCTCCTGCAGCTGATACTGCAATGGAAAATTGTGCCAACATGCTTTGACTAGAATCTGCTGTTCGGATTTCACCTGGCACCCCCTGTGAGTTGCCACAGCAGCTGACAAGCTGTGAAGCCCAGAGGTGGCATCGATGTGCTCAGGAGAGACCCTGCCCTCATCAGAGCCAAGCAGAGCGCAGGTACCCGTGTGCCCTGGGCAGGTGTGCCAGCCCTGCCTGGCAGCAGCAAGCCTGGCCTCTCCCAGGAGGATCAAGTTCGCTTCTGGGCTCATTTGGCAAGCCCTGAGAACGCCCTGCTGTGTTTTACAGAATCCTTATCTTTTCATGGTCCACATTGAGAAAAACGACCGACAAAGTAGCTGTAACCACAGACCTTTAAAAATGTGTAGAAGCTGCCAGCTCATTGCAGGAATTGCCCACCATCCAAAGAGCAGAGCACAGCCCTCTCCTGCTCTGGCCAGGGCCACAGCAGCATGTCATGGCAACACTGAGAGGAGGGAGGCTGATCCACACGGGGCTGCAGGAGCAGAGTGGGCACGGACCATGCCTCACACGAGTTCATGCACATGAGAAAAACATAAGCAAAAGCACAGGTAGCTGTGGCTTGTCATTCAATAAACTTATCAGTTTATTCTCTATAAAGAAACCTGAAGGAATAAGGAACAGCAAGCTCAGTTTTGGAACAGGAAAAAAAAAGAATGTCGAGACATAAATTAAAATCTGTGTTACTGTCAATTACCCACCAAGAGAAAAATCCCTGAGGGTTCCCTTTGGTATTAATGTACTATTAAAATATTCATTGTTCTTTTCATATACAGCATGTTTTCTTTTGTACTTTTCTTTGAGAGAATCACTGAGATAATTACTTAATTACATAAGCAAGAACTTAATAAGGGCTGTATTCTTGCAATGCTAATGTGAGAGATAATCTCTACTCTTTTGTCATAATATGTCACTATTTACTTACAAGCAGCTATTTTTTAATCAATTAATCAATTTTATTTTAATCTGTCACATCATTGGCTCACACTGCTTTTATAAAAGTCCCCATCACAGATCAACTAGTCACAGAGCTCAAATGAGGAATCAGAGCAACAAAACTTAATCCATCTGTATATTCAGCAAGGCTAGAAATGTTATTAATGTCATCATAAGCAGAAAGTAAAATGTCCAGAAATGACTGCATTATATTCACTCACTTGAAGAAATTCCATTTATTCAGACTCAAAAAGAGTTGTAATCTTCAATGGGAAGAAATTTACATTTTCACCAGTTAAGCAGTTTGCAAAAAAATTAAATTTTAACATTGCTAAAATTTTGAACATTTACCAGATAAAGGACTTGTCCTAATACTCACTCATGTAAGACCAATCCAATTAAATGTTTAAATAAAATCCAATTCGCTGCAACGTGATTGATTGGGACTCCATGAAGTGCTTCTAAAGATGCATAGCAGGATGGCAGAAAATGTGCACCATCCTTACAGCACCATCTAGCCCAATAAAAACAAGGCTGCTCTCCCCTCCATGTGCATCCCAAGTAAGGCTGTCTCAATCCAAACACCCCAGCACAAGTGCCTCTGTCTCCCAGCGAGCTCCATCAGTATGCACCAGCTGACTGCCCTATAAATCCAGCCAGCACAGAATGCATCCCCAAACTGCAGTACACTGCAAGCCTGGTAGTTGCATGCCTGCTTAGAGGAGATTTGCTCTGTCCTAATACATCCTACTAACGGGGCAGAGAAGAGTCAAATAAAGGCAGGTTAGAATAGAATGGTTTTTGAATTCAGGGGTAAGGTCCTGGCTCTTACACACACACACTCTATAAGCTCTCTTCAGTTCACTGACAGACAATGTGGCAAAGATGCTGCCATCACCAGCTGCAAATCATCTCACTTGAAAAGAAGGCTTTTCTCAGTTTATGAGTAACACCAACAGACTTTTGCAACCACGCAGAATGATGGTGGCTGCCAACACAACCAGGTCACACCTGATGGTCTTTTCCATCTCGCATCCCCCTCTGACAAGTTGTTTGAGCATAACTATTTATTTCTTTATTGCAGTTGGACTGCTGCAGCACCAAGCCAGTGCAACTAGTACCAGGTGGCTGTTCCTGCTCTTGAAACACCAACTGATGAGATGCAGACATTTCACTAACCTCAGTAACACTGTTAAATATCTTTATTTTGGTCTTTTGTGATACGTCTTGCTTTACTTAAAAGTCGTACAACCAAGATTAAAGTAACTGCAAGGCAGTATCAGCTTCATTTAAAAGTGGGAGTGGTGGTAAGGAGGAGTGTGTTCCAAGGAAAAACTAGGGAGTGCCCAGAGCAAAGGTGAGAGGTGCTGAGAGGGAATGATGAGAAAACCCTAATGTTTTATAATTATAGATCATTTCCAAGATGTCTAATTATACTTGTATGAGACATTTTTCATCATGCTCTCTAATCAAAAAATATCTTTTTGAAGGCTGATCATCCCCTTTATCCCGAGGTAAAAGAAACACTTGGAGAGAAGAGAGGGGTAAGGAAAAAAAAGGCAAGCACTGAGGCATTGCAACACTGGCAAATATTCCACTAACAAAAATAATACACACTTTATCTGTTGTCATAAAATAGAGCACTATCTTCCCGAATATCACTTATAGGGTAAGCTATTTATTAGGCAATAAGAAAAAAAGTGCAAACCAGACAGACATAGAAGGACATATGAGCATCTAGATAAATGGAGTAGGTTGAGAAAAGGAGATTTAGTGGTGAAACTCACCGACAGCAAAAGCCTGCAAATACAAACAAACCAATCAGGGGAAAATATTTAAATGGACCCTATCTGCCAAATCAGGTCTTGGGCGAGTTACCCTGCCTGTGGGAACACAGGCAGTACTGGAATGCTGTTTTTCATAGAGGCTTTCTTCAAAACGTGTTGTGCTAAACAGCCCTGTTCATGGTGATCCACCTTTATCTCCAGAAGGGGCAGTGCGCCAGCAGAAGCATAGACATTTCCCAGGGACACCCCTGGCCTGGCAGCAGTGTTGTGCCACTAGGAGCAAAGTCACCGAACGACTTCCCAGATGAAGCACAGAGAAGAAGGGAAGAAAGATAAAATGCAGATTTTGACAGGCTTGAAAAATTGGCATGTGAGGATGAATGGATTAGGCAGTAACAGAATATGTTCTCTGCTCCATTAAAGCACACCAATCCACAGATGATTATTTCAAGCTGAAATATTCAAATAGCAGTTGGAAGCCATGGTAATATCTTGATTTTAGTATCAGCAACTGATTAAATTTCAGGAATACCGCACTATTTAGAAAGGCTGCAAGATCTAACAATCAAAAGAGACAATGCTTCCATTCTTCTCGCCCTAGCAGTCCAAGGGCAACTGATTTTATCATGGGAGAGAGAAATGGGACTATATGCGCCAAGGGAATGGTCCAGCATAAAATGGAATATTTCTTTCAGAATCATATGTGTTAAAGAGGAACAGAAGATAGGATATTTTAGCTTAAACAGATAACTACAAATTAGTGAACTGAATTTAATGTAAAGTGCAGTTAGAGCTCCAAAGATAAAGCCACCATAGACTGATGCAGCTTTGTATGTATTCCGTATTTCTGATCAGCCCAGGATAGAAGACAGACACAAGAATCCATATATGTTGATTTTTCTTATTCAAACACTGGCTTAATACTGGAACAGAATGCCAAGTTTGATTATAATTTCCTTCAGCATCAATTGCAGCTTCTGAAAACCAAATTATCATTCTGAGTTTTACCTCTCCAACAGAGCCACCCTTAGCGTGTGCCTTGCTGCTGCAAGGAATGGGACATTCTGCTGGCAGCAAACTGCCACGGCATTACCAAGCATGGAATTGGAAGCCATTACAGTTCATCAGGCTTTGAATTGAAACATCATTAACACCTGAACGGGCAAATCGTTACCACCAAGGCCTCTCCAGTTCACCTGACTCAAAGGCTGCTTATGCAGGGCTGGCAGTGGTACATTTCTTTTCAATGACCATTAGGGTGGATAATCATAATAGTCTGAGAGAGCAAGCTGAATTCATGGGTATTCAGGAGGATTCTCCTCTTTCCATCTTTTCTGTCACAATACCTGTGCCTAATGATAAGAAAAACATTCCATCTCTCATCAGACCATGGAGAAAAGTGAGTGTTTATGGCAAACCTTAAATCCTGTTCTCCTTTTATGAGTAAGGCTTCTGCCATGTACACTATTTTAAAACACTGCATTCTTGAAAATAAATTTGCTTCTTGTTAAAATATTCCAGATTTAGTGAACTACCAGGCCTCATCCTTTTTTACTATAACTGCTCCTAATTGCTCAGAAGGAGACATAAGGCAGTGAAAATCTGGTACATAAAGTGTTCTATTTGTAACTGATGGGATGTTATTTAATTCCATTACACCTAAGATAATTATGATTAAATTAGAACATTCTTCAGGGTGGGAATATCATATCATTGGGGAGACCATGTTTTACACTACAATAAATCAGGTTGTGTTCTGTCATTTTGAATTAAAATTGATAGGCTTTTTATTAACTCCTGTATCTGTCATATCTCCAAGATTTATTGCTGATGTATCAATCTAGAAGTTTTATTAAAGGTGAAAGTGTGAGAATATGATAAATTAAATATAAAATTACAATTTTTATTTCCGAAACATAATTAACTCATTCCCCTGCTAAAAAATTTATCAGAGAACTGCATGTAGAGAAAAGAAATTATACTGATGAAAAAACAGATTCTTCTTTCATATCCTGTCAACGTACCCAGCAGTTCTGTTTCAAAATGATTCCGTCAGCAACAAACGCCTCTCTAAAAATTTTTTTATAAAGTTCCTTTAAAATGTTTAGTATTTTAAGGGGAGGTGGGGAAGGGGAAGCCCTCCGCAGATGAGGCACAACTTGTTCCTTCCCAAATAGTGAGAGGCAAGGTAAACCACTATTATTCCATGCCTGACTTCACTATTCCAATTCTTTTCTGTCTCCTAAGCTGCCACAGTCCTGGTCTGCTGATCAGGAAGGGGTTTATTGTGTATTTATTTGCTTTGGCCAACATCCTTGGGCACAATGTCTCCATTACCTCATTAATGTACGTGAAGATTTCACTGCAGAAGCAATAGTGCAAAAAACATAGAGCAATCTAGATGGTTAATGACTTCTCCTTAAAATGCAGGCTATGCACCTCTAGTGACAAACACTGATAATTCACTTAGGAAAAGTGTGACAAGATGTAGGATGATTTAAGTCCAATACACCAACACAAACTGTCCTTGCTGTTAATCATCCAGCATCTTAATGCCTTACCCATTTCCACACCAGTATTTCAGCAGCTCAGTGAGACTGGCTGCAGGCAACCAGCCTTTGCAGTCATCCCAAATATCCTTCCTACTGCTACAAATCTGTCCAAACACCCTCAACAAGGGATGTGCCTCCTCTTATTAAAATATTTCAGTATTTAATTGGTCTGATGTTTTAGATGGTGAGTAACAAAACCATGACAGACAAGAATATCACTAAAGAAAACTCCACAGCAGGTTTTTCTGTCTAGCGTTTCAAGGAAAATGCTCACAGCAAAACTAGCTTTCAACACCACTGACCATCTTTCATTTTGAAATGTTAACTGAACAGACTTTTTTAAATGAACACAGATTATCACTATCAAAAGACCCTCCACAGCATGATTTCAATAGCTATAGGTGTAAAACCAGCCTGCCACTCTAAATTCAGACCAGATTCCCTCCTTTTCACAGGAGCCTCATTCAGTATAAAAAAATAATCAGGCACATCTATTTTGAAAAACCAGTTTGAGTCTCTGCAAGGAGCAAACAAAATGCAGCACTTTCTGAAAATTCAGTTTTTTAAAACATTCATTTCTATGACACGTGAGATGAAAGCAACCATGTTCACCAAACACCTTTTAAATTTGTGCCCTTGAACATACAAAGTCTCAGTACCATCAAACTTCTTCTGCAGTCACAATCCAAACTAAAATTCTGGTAGCAGAAGGCAAGTTTAGGGCCTGCTGAACCTTCTGTACTGAGATGATGAAGACACTGCCTTGGTCTTTCTGTCCAGTTTCTAGTGAAGGCCATTGTCTGTTGGCAGGACCTTGCACAGCAATATGTGTGGGGCTTCACAAAGGTGTGCACAGCGTCCTGCTGAAAGCTGCAAAGCTCAGTCTGCTTGGATTGAGATCTTCCATCTCAAAGTTCAGCAACATAAACAAGACCATGTAGGAACGCCTCACTGCTGAATATTTTTCTTGAGTAAATACACATTATTTGATTTCCAACACCACAAACCTTCTCTCTTTTATGAGGTAAAACATTAAAAAAAAGAGTAAAAAAAGAGGCATCTCTCCTGTCTAAGCAAAGAGGAATTACTCCAAGACTGGCACAGTATTTTGATAGGATTATCTTCTCCTGAGGTTTTTTTTAAATTCATCTGGCCTACAGCATAGAGTCTTCAAAGTTCTCCACTTCTTTTTAGAACATCATCCATTCTCAAGCATATTTGCCCTGTAACCTGATATGTGCCCTCAAGCTAAGGAGTCAGAAAATATTTCATCTGAAAGATTCTTCTCAGTCATTTTTTCCTGCCAAATTGCACAATGTCTGGCTTTAGCATGACTCATAGACTCAGCACTCCGCAGTCTGTGTTGTGCTGCTGCTGCTAAGACAATTGCAGAGCTGCAATATTTTGGACAGGACCATGCTAAGGTCAGGAAAGCAAACTCCTCTAGCATTACACACTAGAACACACTTGTCAATGGCCAGAAGATTGCCATACCAAAGAAAAAGGTCATTTTTTTTTCTTAACACAGTAAATGAGAAATGAAAACATTTTTGTGTTACTGGATTGTTGCCTTCAGAATGAAGAGATATTGACTGTATAACTGTTACATCTCTCTCATGAAGATTATTTGGTTTTGGGCATTTCCTGCTCCAAGCATCACCTCTCAGTACTGCAAAACAGTTTGCTTTTTTTCAGATTCCATTATAATAGAGAAAATTGAACACATTTGGGAGATTAAGACATTAAAAACCTGAATAGAAAGATTTGTGTAATATTAAATACTGATTTAAATGGTGTAATTTAAATAGCCTAGTCAAAAAGAAGCTAAAATAGATCACTCATCAGCTGGATAGCAAAAATTTATTAATCAGCTCTTGTTATTAAACTAATGGTGGATCACAGAGAGCTTTGACTCCTAGGGTTATTTCTGTGTTCTGCTCCCTTTCCATGGTGGGAAAAAAGCTTATCCCAGTAACATGACATTAAAGTCCTCTGTTTCAATTTAGGCTTCACCACGTCTGTCCAAACACTGGTCCTGCAGCATCTTTTGAATGGTTTTCAAGTTCCCCACTGGTTTAACAGAATTCATCATCAGAACCCATATAACCTCTTCTGATAACAGCTGTGCTGAGAGAAATGGGACAAGTTTTGACATTACAGTGAAATGGTGGAAGAGGAACTGAAAGTGATCATTGGTTTGGCCTTGTCACTTGTGGCCAGTACATTTATGCAACAATTAGCAGTAACCTGGCTGCATAAGTGTTGGTCTTTGAGTTACGTGGAGAGTTCAAGGGTTTTTTTTTCCAAAAAGCTCCCTCATGTCCACCTGAAAGAATATTTAATTTTATATTGAAGGACAAACAATATCATCTGTTCAGATTAAAACCTTCCCATTTCCCTCAACTACCACCCTATATATTTGCAAGTAATAAAGAGATGGATAGCTTCTTAATTTGAAGAATTTAGGATGGAGGAGATCTAATCTCTGTGCATAGAAATAAGGGAGAGTGTTTGGTCATGTGTCACCTGAGGACCAAAACTTCTCCAGAAATTCTCAAGGTGAGGTACTGCTACCTTCACATTCCACACATAAAACCAGGGAGATACAACTGGCTTACATGAAGATGATATAGGCAATAACCATTAATAAATAAATGACAATGTACAATGTAGCAATAAATCTGCCGAATGTGAAAGTTTAGAAAAGTAGGGATATCTAAGAAATGCTTAAGAGCCAAATTGCAAAGTCATCATTTACACAAAAGGCAACAGATTCTTCTCTTCCATCCAATGCCTAAGCCATGAAGAAAAGCCCCACACTCCAGGGCATGTCCTCAGCTGCAGTAAGATTAAATAGCTAGTGGGGCACTGACACAGATCTAACAGAATTTCAATTTGTCCCCACTGAGAATTCTGAATCCTCAAAACTCATCCCTCTGTACCCACCAATGAGAGGCTTCCCACCAGTGCTCTCTGGAGCATGCCTAGCACAAAATATGCACCTAACATTTAATTCCTAAAGTTCTTTCAGCCCACAAGTGACTTCTGCAAAGGAAGTGGGAGTGTGTGGGGCTTTCTTGAGTCTTGAGGTCTTTCAAAGAGCTTCCAATCAACTTAGGAAACAGAACTTGTCTAAGTGAATGCCAAGAGGACCCTGACTGGGCTGATACAGCATAAAGGATCCCTCCCTGACTGGGAAAGGAGAACATCTGCCCAAAGAGTGCCGAAATCCATACAAACACAACTTAACTCTTTGAGAGACCAAAGCACCGAGATCTGCAGACAGCGAGGTGAAGCTCATGGGGGCCACAGAGAATGCAGTAATTCATGCACATGCAAGTCTGCTCTGCCTCTGGAGCAGAAGAATGCCAGAGAGCCTCTCACTCCTCCTCTCAGGGCTCAGTGGAAAACAACACTGCTTCTGAACGAGCAACAGCTCTTCCTCTTTTTAATTGCTGACATTTGCTAGCATGGTTACGAGAGTTATATTTGACCACATGGTTTTTAATTGCTACAATTTTTCGTTTGAAAAATAGCACTGTAATGTTTCCCAAGAGCTGCAAAAAATAGAGCTCAAATTTTAAATGAAAGTCAACTTCATGGATTTCTTCAGTATTTCCCTCACATAACAATTAAAGCAAGGCAGAAAACTGCTTGTGTCTTTAAGCAAACTGCTGCGGGGGAAGAAGGGAAGAGGAAGTCATGTAAACACTCTTTAAATGTTAATTCCAGAGTTTAATTGTAGCTCACTGCAAGCCTATTAAACCCTGACTAAGTGCACCTGACAGACTGACAACAGCATAATGCTAATGCATGCCAGTGAAGAGCAGTAATTAGCTTCTTTAAAAGGGTGAGATTTGGGGGAAACTGCTCACAGAACAAAAGAAAATGGGGGAGGGAGAAGGGAAGGAACCATAATTTTTTTTTCCATTACACCTTTCTACATCTTACGTAAATCTCTGCAAAACTCAGGCAGCTCTCACAACCGTATCGTGAAATCTTAGGAAATGGCAAAAAGATCTCAAGACTACTGGGCACAAGATAAGGGCTGTTTAGCTTGATTTTTTACATGGACTGTGTGAGCAAACTAAGGTAACACTGAAAGTGATGCTAAAAAAAGGCCCAGAAAGAGGGTGACTTGCGCATCTCACATTTCTGCCAGCTCCAGAGCACTTGGAACTCACTTAGCAAATCATCTTCTGCAGAGCAGTCTTTCTGTATTGCCAGCTCTCCTGCCTAAATATCAACAGACAGAACTCCTTCAGCAGAATGGGAGGGTGGCAGAACTGGTTCATGTCAACCAATTAATATCTCATAGTAGGTAATCTCCTTTCTCTGAGTAGTTACATTACAGTTAATTGGACATCCCAGTTAAAAGTCAATAACTGCTTTACAGTACAAGCTGATTTGTTTAATTCCAAACAAAGATCAGATCCCTTCTCCAAGAAAAGGCTCTGGAGGCTTAGACTACAAAAAAATTTACAGGGTTAAGTGTAGCTTTTAAAAACTATACAGAATTATCTCTTGTTACCTGTACATTGCATTCAGCCTACTCTAAGAGTGAAAAATGGCAAATTCTAGGAGTTTAAGCCAATCTTGTGAAATCATATGTTTTAGTAAAACTTGTCACTATATTTTTCTTCTAAAATATGAAAAGAGAATTTCATATTATATCTATGTTATTTCTTTCAGACTGGCCACTGCAGCCTCATTCTTAATGGATACACTCTCAGGATGTTTAACAATAACTAACACATAAGCCTATAAAAGTCCACACCACTTCCAAGATTCCAAACACAGTAAGTCCTCTTGGTCCTGAGATTGTTTAAGGCTACAACAATTCTTTCTCAAATCAGTCCATGAGTGGTCTAATAAAGACATCATCCTATTTTGGCAAAAAGCTGGTGCAAAAATGTGTGGCAGTGAAGAAACTCTAAAAAGTCAACAAGCTGAGACCAATGAGAACATCCCTTATTTTCCATTTACAGCAAACATTTCATTTAGAGCCAGAAGCACATTTATGAAAAGCACTTCCATTGTATTTTAAACCACAGAAGTCTGATTTCTCAGTGCAGGAACATTTTCATGCATCTGCTTCGTTATTTAGCTACCTTAGTGGAATAAACTTAAATCATATTTAAACTGAAACTAAAGATATTAGACTTCATGAACATTTCTACTTTTGTTAACCTTGCTCCGAATTCTTGCACATATCGAAGCAAAGTGACAGCAGAACTTCAGCATCTCACATTACTGCTCTTCTAGACCATTGTCTTTTCCCTGGCCCTGAGGTTCAGGACCAGAATGAAAGCAATTAGCTGGCATTTTTTTGGAAGAGTATTTTGTGCACCTGGTGGGAGACCTGTCTCTTAAACGGCTGCCCCAGGAAAGGGGGCAAGTCCAAGAATTAAAGTGCCTCAGCAGCAATAACTGCACAAGCTGTTCCATTGGCTCCGTGCTTGCTCTTTGTTAGATACGACCTTGCAGAAGAGCAGAAGGCAGCAGAGCCCTAAGAGATTAAAAATAGTAAGGAAATAAAGACCTAGATTGTGTTCTACAAAACACAATCCTGAAGGCTCATGATTTTCTGGATTTTTTTCAATATCCTACTCTACCCATTCTTATTTCAATTTACTGTAGGATACAAATGCCACACTGGAACGCCAGTTTCTTAATTTGTTATACCAGTGGTCAACACATTTGTAGTTTTCTGTGAGATGTACTGCACTGAGGTTTTGTGGATCCATGTGCCTTTCTCTCAGGCTGGTAGCAAAGCCTGTCTGTAAGCAGGAATCAGAAGACTTAGGCTGTCTTTAACTGTTACAAGGAAATTTCCTCTAAAACTGATCCTTTAACTGTTGGGCTCATCATGTGTCTTTAACGACACACTGAAAATTGGAAGCTTTTGTTCACAGCTGCCTGTGTCCCTGAATCTGGACCTCTTCCACCATCTCAGATACCTTGCAGGGGGCTGTGGTAATTCATATGATCATGCCAGCTCCCTCACTGTGTCACCATGTGTCCATGCCAGAGCAGCCACTTTGCAGGCCTGGCATTTCTCTCTCAGCTTCCCCAGTTATCATTTGAGCCACGTGGCAAATTGGCAGAAAGGTGAGATCTTGGGAGAATCAGTGCCAGGTGCTCTTTGGCATCTGTCACCTTCCTAACAAAAGCGTGTGCAGCTGCCCTCAGGGAACTGAAAGGCTCACTAGAAACAGGCAGAGAAATTTCAAGGGGGATGGCAAGGCTGCCCACTGCTCCTTTGGTCCCTTGCTATTATTCCTAGGCATGAACACCATAATCCTGCCCGGATAGCAGCATTCAGTGGCCCATCCAAAGAGCCAGTAACCAGCTCCTATTTGTCACAGCTCGAGGGTCTGATCAGCAGGGGCACCTAATACATCCAAATAGCATCTCTGCAGTAAATTACAGATCACCACAGCAGACACAGCCACCCTGCCAGATTTGTGAACATAACTCCTGATCAAGTCAGCTGACTTTTACCCACCATGTGCTGTACTCTCACTCAAAGCACCAAGCTGAGAAGTCTCACAATCTCTCATTTTCTATTTTATTTTCCCATGACACCTGGGAGGACAGCCAGAGAAATCCAGCCAAATTACTAGAACTGTACAGGAATAGCACTGAGGAGTACTGCAGTTCTCCAAAACATGTCTAAGGACAACATGTTACAGTTTTCTGAGCACAAAGAACTTAGGAAGCTTCATCTTTTCTCTTCCTCTTGAAGAATTTCCCCATTTCCTTTTAAATAAGGTCACCCCTTTAAATAAACTGTGACTTCTAGCCTTAGTCTTGTACTGAGACAAATCTCTTGCCAGGTTTTCCTATGTACATCACATATTTATTTAACTTTGCACTTTAGAGACCAAGGAAGAACACTATTAAAAAAGGGAAAAAGGTACCAATCTGAAAATGAAGGCTATTATCCTTTTCAAGCATGAGATTTAATTTCTGATATCGTAATTTATGATATCCTCTGGGGACAACAGACAAGGTGGTTGATGAGAACATAGTCAGTTTGGAGAAAAATGTCTTCTAGAATTTTTAAATGAGCTCTGCCTTTTTAAAAATATCTTTATAATGCTCTGGTGCAATTTGCAGACAATTCTAAATCAGAAAGAGTTGTGAATATCAGTCAGAGCTGAGAAGTGTTAGTGACAGAGCCAGAGGCACTAGTGGGCAGAAAATGACAGCATGAGTTTCAATTTAGAAAAATGCACATAAAAAACACCTAGGGACATAGAAATCAATGTGTGGTGGCTATTCACTGAGTGGAAGAAATCTAGAAAACACAACAAAAGAGAAGTGTGGGTGATAGAAACTCCCACACTGAAGAAATACCTAAAAACAACACAGGCTTATTGCCATTGCAGACTAAAATCCATGAAGACAATGCATTGCAGAAATGATAATTGCCTGACCTTTGGCCAGTTTTTGGCATGAGAACGCTACAAAGAATTAATTCAGTGCAGGACATAATGTTAACTGTAAGACTGACAAATTGCAGTGCGTTAAGAAAAGACCAGCAGAACAGATTAGAGCATGGAAGAAATGATTTATGATGGAAAATTTATATAATTAAATATTTATCAACCTGGGGAGCTGAAAACGGAGACAGGATGGGAAGACATAACAATCTGAATGGGTATTAACAACGAAAAGAGAAGATAAATTGCACAGTCCCATGTCTGCAGTATGCTGGCATATGGGTTTGGGTTCTGGTACAAGTTTTAAATACTGAGCCCTAGGCTGTTAGTGAGGTAAAGGAATCCCTTGTTCCTTCAACTCCCACTGTTTTTGTTCCCACCCCATTCCCCAAACATCATCCAACATATTCAGCCCTGTCCCGAGTTATTTTACTCTCTCTCAACTCCTTTCCTCCCAAATTCCCAAAGCTTGACACCATCTCTGTGGTCTGGCATGGGCTGGAAGCTCAGACCCTTCCTGCTCAAATTCTGTTCTGTTGAAACCGCAGAGCAAACTTCTGTGAGGGCACTTCAGTCCTGCCCAGATGGGAGGAGTCTCTCCATAACCAAATGCAAGTAGGACACGGACATTTTCCTGTCTCCTGACCCATCAAAGCAGAGTGTCTGATCAGCCCACCTGTGGATGAGAGAAGGCAGCTGTGCCCAGAGTGATGTGGAACCCCTGGGACAGGATGACTTCCAGAGGATTACTCACAGGTGGGCACACAAGCTTTTGGTCCCAGTAGGCAGAGCAAATACAGCACAACTACATAGTTCCACCTCCTCTATTACACCTTTAACCAGCTGATGGGAAAACTAGGAGGGTTAACCATGCTGTGAAACCTTCATCAGACATGTATTTAAATGTACCAAGGCTGCTCAACTTGAACATTTGAGATATTACACTCCAATATTTCAAATTTTCCATCATTCTCACACTCAGTACTTTTCTGTGATAATTCAGATGTACACTCTCAAGGTATAACATGACATGAACTTTCTGAGCTTCAGCTGAGAATCCCCTGCATTTACACATATATCTTGGAGAAGATGTCCTAAAAGAATTAGTTTTATTGAATAATCTATCCAGAGCTGATATTTGCTCAAGATTTACAAAAACTTCTGGGAAACTTAAATTCAATATCTGAGAAAATCGATGAGTGATGATGCTACCTTCAGAAGGAGAAGAGATTTCTTTTCCATATAAGAATTATAAAAGCCTTGCACTGCTCCAAGAAGTCTCATGATCTTAACAATTGCAAATAACAATTCCTCTAATGATGTGTAAAGTATTTCTGATTATCTCGCTCACCCTATATGGGATAAATAACGTCCCAGATTGTCATTTCCATTTTTTAAAGGCTCCCCACAGATATATTCCTTGGCCATCTGTTCTCTGGATCTGCTGTAGATGGATATCTGCACCATGCCTGCCATGCTGGGGTGAGGCAGACAGCTACCCCTGGCCTCATGGCTCTGTGCTTGCCTCCCAAGAAGGGCATTTCTCAAGGAATCAATGATTGGGAACTGTCACAGAAAGATATAAAATTATGAATAATACCGAGAAAGCAAGTGGGAAATTAATATTTACTATATCTCATCATACAAGACACATAGGCAAATGAGTGTTACTGTGAGGCAGCTGGCTAAAACATGCTAAAGGATGTACTAAACAAGAACATTTTGAAGCCCCTTATTCAGACAGCACCAAGACCCAAAATACACAATGATCCAAAATGGAAAAAGCATAACTAATGGAAAACACATCCAACAACACCCATAAAAAATTATTCATGTGCAGCTTCTGATTTGAGAGGTCCCAAAACTACTTCCCAGAAGCAAGAAAATATATCCCTAAGACAGGTTTTTACATGTGTGTAATGTTTTTTTACCTTCATCAGTTGCTGTCACAAGCAGGATGCCGAACAAGGAGAACTTTTAATCAAACCAAGCATCCCATCCATTATTATATTTTCTTTGTTTTCAAAATTCTATACTTCAAAATGAAATACATTAGCTATCACTCCACCACCACCTCTAAAAAAACCCCCTCCTTAAAAAGTTAAAGTACTTTACTGTATAATTACAAAAGTACCCATCACTAAACAGACCCACTGCATCCAGCCTATTTTTGAACAGTTTTACTAAGAGCATTTGACTGATTTCCTCTCTTTTCAAGCATAACACCAAGGAGCTCTAACTTCCTCAGTCACAGAGGCCACATTAATTACATTATCCATACCTACATTCACATCTGAATCCAATTCAGAGCTACATTACTATTTCCACATCTTCTCTACTCCTTGTTGTTTCTTCTCAGATTTTTTACTGTATCTTAGTTCTCCTTTGATGCACTACTTCTCTATTTTCTTTAGCATCTTTCTTAGCATCTGCACTCATTCCACATTTCAGAATCTGTCTTTTGTTTAAGTTGGATACCTTGAAATTACCCATTTCCAAGTTCAATCATCTCCCTCATGTTTTCAGACTATTGTTCCTATGCTTTAAAGAAATTTGGCCACCAGACAAATCAGTCTACTGAGGCTAAGTAGTGAAAAGAATATCAATTCAGCAGAAAGTATCATCCTAGAAATCTGGTTATCACTTGACAAAAATCATCTGGGGGAAAAAAAAAGCTGAAAACATCTTATTTTTGCTAATAATACAAAAATTAATCCAAAGGATACTATCTACTCTAATTTATGAATAATTATTATTATGATGCCGATTTACAGTCAGGAATTATTTCTGAAAAATACAATTTTTATTATTACCTTTTAAAGTTACTGTACATGTACTGATCATTAATTACTGTGCATTACCAACTGATATTAAAATGACAACAAAATCTCTTTAAAACAAAGGTCAAATTCAGTTTCTTCCCTCCCACTAAAACTGCATTTTGCTTCACACATGGAGCTGTAAGAAAGAATTCTAAATTATGTGTTCCCATTAGCTGCAGATGCTGATAGATTAGCACTATCAAAACAAGAAATAAAGATGTCAGTGTTGCTAGACAACCACTTCTCTTTTTAACCCTACCAATGACGTGAGCTGTGAGAGCAAAGAGAAAAATTTGCTGTCATGCTTTAGGAGCCTCTGCAGTTATATTTATAATGAGACTTTTTTAAAAGTTTTTTAAATATCAAACTGAAGACCCACGGTCAGCTTAAGTGACACCCCAGATATGGCACTTACTGATAAAAATGTTACACATAAGGTTTCTGTGCTATAACCATTGTATTAAGGCATTAAATTGATGCAATACCAATTAAAAAGTATGGGGCTTAAAAGTCAAATCTATTTTTATTAAAACATATGTATGGAACTTGAAAACATGCATTCTGTATTTATTTCTGACTAACTAACTGATAGTAAACTACTCATTTTTGCTAGTAGCCTCTCTTAGTAGATGGGGAAATATGATGAATTCACAGATAAACAGAAATCCTGATGCTCTCCTAGGTCATCGTATCTATTTCTAGCTCCCCTAATAAAAACCCTGTTAATTGAGAAACCAAATAGTCAAGAGCCAAGATATGTGAAAATTCCATTATAATAATTATTTTAACTCATCCCTGCTTGGGCAAAATTGCTACTGGTTCTGTATACTGTGTAATCATTTAAACAGTGGTAAAAAGATTGAGTAAACAGAGGGTCAGCTCTGGAAGAAAATGTTATATGTGATGTATTACCACAGAAGATTTAAATGCAGGTGTTTTGTAATTCTGTGGTACAGCTTTTTACACTTCACTAAAAATTGTCTCGAATTATCCTTTTTGCTCCAGTCTCTATCAGCAGAGAGATGTCTGAAAAATGTGTCATAGATCACTAAACTTCTTTCCCCCCTGCCTTCCTCCAGATTTACACAGATCAATAACTATAGGTATTGAAAAGAAAATGCACTAACATTCTCTCTCTCACACAGACACACAATGAAAAGAATTATTTAGGTAACCCAAATGCTAATGTTGCCCAAACAAACTTTTAAAAAACAGATTAAGCAAAGGATTCAAAATCAACTGATGCAGCAAATGTCTCACCAAGCTTGACAAAAATCTGTATTTCAGCCATTTATGATGGGAATAGAAAACGTTCAACACCTTTGAGTAAATGTGAGGGCAGAAAGCATCACAAAAAAGTTGTTGTCAGTCAGACAACATTTACAGCCTTTGCAATATGTCTGTAAGAGATAACAGGGAAATACTATTCAAACCCCCCATTATTGCAGAGTCTCTTGCTGGTTGGAACAATCCATTTAGGAGGTGGCACAAACCAAAGGAATGATGAGAACAGTTTCAGCAGAGGTTCTGGTGTCCTAGATGAGCAGCTGAAGAGCCCAGCACCCAGCCATGCTCAGGCAAGTGGTGCAGGATCAACAGTTTGGCTTTTTCAGCTGCATGAGGTCTCTGTGCAGCTGAAGGGCAAGTGGCAGCACAGAGGGACTCAGAGCAGCACTAAAAAAAAACAAAAGAAGAAAAAAAAACCCTAGAGGGTTCTTAGTTTCCCCCAAGACATTTGGTGGCAGTGCAGTGCATGATCAGGAATAACGTGGAAAAGGGAAGATGGAAGACTGTTACATGGAGCTTATGAAAAAGTTTAGACTTTGTGCTTGTGTTTTGTCTTGCACCTATTTTTTTTCCCCCAGTCTCATTTTTGCATTGAGATTGGATTAGTTTGGTGCAGGCCAAATCCTTCAAGCAAGATTTTATCATCTTGCTGCTCATCTATCTCATGAAAATACTGAGCATTCACCTCTCCTGCTGCAGTATGTGAAATGACCTCAATAGACACTTTAGAAAAATAGATAAAAGTACAGTTTCATCTTGAAACTGGCCAAGCAAAATCAATTCTGCATAGATCATGTTTATTAGGCACAGGGAAACTGATAGCCTGTGGGTTTAATCTATGAAATTACACACACTCAAACATGCATCTCAGACTGTAAAGAAACTTGCCCAGGGTTCACAGCAAGATTTGCAAGCGCAGACTTTAAAGTTCTGTGTTCCTATCTTCTTCCCTAATGTCAACAAAAAAATGTTTTCAAATTAGAATCCAAAAATCTATCGGTTTTATTGCAGTTTCCAGCCCATATTCCAGAACTGTGGGAGCTTTCTCACAACACCAGCTATAGTTGGGGTTTCATCTTTCCTTTCGTGCAGACCTACATGCTCAGTACTAATGACTATGCAAAGATGCAAAAATTTCATCCAGCTGAGACAGGCATACTAAAGAGAGAGGTAAGCAGAATTTTGTAGTAATATACCCCATGTATTGAATTTGCAGGGTTTTGTTTTTTTTTTTTTCCTTGGGGAAATGGAAGTGAAGTTTTTATTTCTCAGCACATAATTCTGAGATGCCTTTTCTCCACCTAAGTTCTGGTTCTGCTGAGGCCACTGGAAGCTTTGTCAACAACTTGAATAAAAGCAGGCTGTCACCTTTCATGTTTGAACTGATCTAATAGTGATAGCTAATAAGGGTCATTTATTCAACTGCATGACTGGAACAATGAACATTAGAGCCTGTAGAAGGTTTAATCTCCTAAACACCAAATACAGTTTTCTCACATATAAATTGCCCTTTCAGTTTGAAGAAAGAATTTAGATGTTGATTACTTGCCTCAATATTTTTCATAAATCACAAAGCAAAAATTGTCAAGGAAAACCAATTGCCAAATAACAGGAAGATTTAATGCAGTTTATAAATATATAAATATATTCTATGTATTTTTATCATCATACGTGAACAAAGCAAATTTCATTTAAAACTTTTTGCCAGTTTTTAAAAATCCATATTCAGATGTTTTATGCTGTTTTGCTGATGAAAGGGGAAATATACATTTTTTGTGGAACTAAACAAATGGCAGCTGACCCTTAAGATCTTTCAGAAAAGATCTTTCTTTCATAAAGCAGATTTTGAAACAAAATAAAATTGATAAATAAGGAAACCAAAGCTGTTGTTGTTTGCTGATACTATTAAAAATGAAATGAGCATTCGGGTAGTCAAAAAGAAGCAGACACCTGAAGAGCAGTAATGTGATGGGGATTCTTGAAACCTCTGATTCAAACAGGGAAAGAATATTGAAGCAGGAAAAAAATGACAAAAACCTCCCAGCCAAACTTTCTAATCAGTTAATTGAGAAATACTCACATAGGAAACAAATTACTCCTTCTAATCAAACATCATTTGCAGAAGAAATGAAATCGCATTTAACTGAAAAATGGCACAAAACCAGGTGAACAAAAAGATAAATTTGAGATAATTGAAAAGATAACTGCAAAGTCAGGAAACATAACACAGATTTGAGGTCTAATCAGTTTCTTGAGTGTTTTGAAGCATCAAAGAGTTGGTTCAACAAATTAACATGGTAAAGTGGGGTACATGGAGACAAAGACTGGTCAATTTTATATCAATGTATTTTAAAGTTTCAAGTTTTTTAAATTCATACAGCTCCTATTTGGAAAAATAGCACTATTTGTATTGCACAGGAAAACATGTCCATATTCCCCTCTTTTCTTTAGAAAGACCGTGTCTTTGAAGTCTCAAATGCTGATACTGTAAAATAAATATTAATGATGTGTTTCATCTATAAAACAAATTTTAAGTAAACAGAATAAAACTTTTGTTGTATGCTGGAGAAATGTTAGCTAGATGGAAAATAAAAAAAATAATAATGACTAAAAAATAAACAAACAAACAAAACAATCCCAAAACCAAAAAAAAAGCCCTAAAAAGGAAAATCCTCACCAACACCTTGAATCCAGTTTGTTTGGGCTTTATGAGAAAGCCTTGAATCAAAGAACCTCTCCTGATTTACACCTTCTAACTTCAAGCCTCTCCTGATATACACTTTCCAACCAGAAACTGTGAAATAATTTTTAATGCAGACGGACTGAATCTGGAATTCAGTGAAACAAAGCATCAGTCAAAGAAAAGCCATGAAAAGGAAAAGCAATAAAATTTCCAAAAGCCTACACTGAAAGAGATTAACCATGCAAGATGTTTAATTAAACTTCTTTTATTAAGCAAATTTACTCAATAAAGTAAACTGGTCCCAGCCACTGTGTGTCCCTGTGTTCCCACGGGATGGCAATTCCTGTGGCACAGAGCGAGCACAAACAGGACAGCAGGTTGGTGGCTGGGGCTACAGCCTGGCTGGCTGTCTGTCTGTCCCTGGGGAGCAGCATGGCCAAAAGTCATCAGGATTGCTACAGCTCAGTCTCACAAACTGGGACATGTTCAAGAGCTCTCAGCACTGATATTTTTGGTGGCAAAATTAAGACTAATAATGGCTTCTTAGCAGCCTTGTGCTCTGTCTCTGGCTAATAAAAGATGGTTTGGTTCAACGGGTTTCCTTCTTTCCATATGCCTGTTCTCCTGAGCACCTGCTGTCCATTTCCTGCAAATAAAAGACCTGCTGACAACTGATTTTATCACCTTGGATAGCAATATCTTTTCAGCCACGAGCCAGTCAAATTAATAACTATCATTTCTGAGTTATGTGCAGAATTAAAAATATTACAAATCCAGCACGTGGACCTGTTGGAGCAAATCCAGAGGAGGCCACAAAGATGATCAGAGGCTGGAGAAGCTCTCCTATGAAGACAGGCTGAGAGAGTTGGGGTTGGTCAGCATGGAGAAAAGAAGGCTCCAGGGGGACATCATAGCAGCCTCCCAGTATTTCAGAGTGGCTTAGAAAAAAGAGGGAGAGTGACTTTTTACATGGGCAGATTTAGATTTAAACCTAAAAGATGAAGGATTTAGATTAGAAGCAAGGAAGAAATTCTTTATTCATATGGTCATGAGGCCCTGATGAGGCACCAATTCTGGAAGAGCTCAAGACCAGGTTGGATGGGACTCCAAGAGCAACCTGACCTAGTGGAAGGTGCCCCTTTCCCATGGCTGGGGGGCTGGAACTAGATGGTAACTTTAAGGTCCCTTCCAACCCAAAATCTTGTATGATTCTATAATTCCATGATCTGGGAAGAGCTCCAGGCTGGCCAGACAGAAGGGCTCCTCAATTATTTCCCAAAGCTGGATGCAAGTCCAAAGTTAGTCAGTTTTAGCTTTTGCTTCTTCCTGACCAGAACAGTAAGAGGAAAAGGGAAATATACGCCTCCACTGCAAGCCTTGGCTATAAGAATAGCTCTCCATAACATTAATAAGTATGATTATTTTTCCACTACTTAAACTATTTTGGAAAGAAAATACAATGTTGTTGTAGAAACCGCAGACAGATTTTTGGGTTAAACTTCTAAGACACCTAGGTTTATGTAAGTTATCAGCATTTATTTATACAGTTTGTTTTTCTGATCTTTATTTACATAATCACCTCAGTAATATGAAGGACAACGAGAAGGCAGAACTAGAACTGGGTGCCACACCTGAGAAAAGTTAATAATTGCTTTGTTCAGTTTTAACTGCTATGTCCATATCAATGAAAAGATGCACTTTTAAAGGTATGTCAACAACATCCTAAGCATAGATGCTCAGACTTCAAGTTCTGCTGTTATCAAAGTTAACACACGATCAGAGAAAACTCCTCAGATTTCTCCTTTTGGGGAAATTACCCAGATAATTTACTTTTAAACTTTAAAATCTTACCCTACTTACTAAAACACTGTTCACAACTTCTACATTGGAGAAAAAACAGATGCAAATTTACTCAGCAGTCAGGGGAAAATCCTTCTGTCTAGCACCTGAACGTGCATGACAGGAATGCAGTTGCACTTAAATATCTCTCACCATTCAATTAGGTGACTGAAACAAACAGCCATGGTTTGTCTAACAGATGTACAGGACTGCTCTTCATGAGGTTGGAAAGACTCACACCACCAGATCTTCTAGCTCAAATTTGTGAAAATTAAAAATGACATCCACATGTCATAATTGGGCAGGGCTAAGAAACAGCACGCTCAGAACTGCCATCATTAATCCGACTGTCACCCTCTTTACACCTCTCTCCATTCCTGTCGTTATATAGAATTATATTCCTGATACTACAAACCATTTCTGACCAATATATAACAGTCAACCATGAAACCTTTCAACAAGATTCACAGTAAAATTCGCAATTCATGGTAAAAATAAATGCATTGCACTTGGTTTCAGGTTAATTGCATAAACTATTATCAATTTTTGCAGTTATTCGTATTTTTAATAAGGTCACTATTATAGTACATTTTAGAGGACAAAATATTAGAAGGACAGAAAATAGCTTTCCTCCAAATTCTCCATTATAAGACTCTTTTTCAGCTTTACCAAACTCTAATCAGCTTGACCACGATTTTCTAGGCTGAGCATTTTTCCGATCCAGACTTAGATTTGTGTGTGTTCATGCATGTTCATAATCAAAGGGGGGGGAAAAGGGAGAATAGAGCTTTCCTTTATAAAAGACAATATTATAACTTTGACACAAATCTAGTCCAGCAGGCCCATCATTTACATTACTGAGTAGTGGTTTTGGTTTGGTTAATACCTCCATAAACAATAAACTTCTATAAACCTCACAGCTTATCACAATAACCTTCTATAAACCCAGCTCAGCTGAGGTTTGCAAGTGAACTTTTCTGAGGAAGTTTTTTTCCTGTTTATTAGTGTCAGATAAGATTTACTACCATATAAATAAAACCTAGAAGAAAGGGAACTATTCTAATTAGATAACACATTAATCCATTGAGATTGTTCTTGAAAGATATTTTAAGAGTATGTGCAAGGAAGTTTTTTCCTGACATAAAAGTTTATTCAAGCTTAGAAACAAACTGGTGCATTTGCAGTGAATAAAATGTGGAATAATTTTGACATAAATATCAATACAGAAAAATAAATTATGTAAAACACTACAAATATAATTTTATTTATAAAAATATTAACAATGAGGCAGCATTTCTGGTCATAAAACCACAGTATGGATAAAACAGAGTCAATTTATATAATAGCCCTTTAGAGAATGATTATATAGTGGTGGTTCTGGAGGAAAACTGAGACAATTTTACATATTATCAGGACAGAATATAAGCACCTAGATATCTCTGTATTGTAACTGGAGACACAAAAAACCCCCAAGATTTTTGTTCTAGAAGAATAATTTTCCAGGTGGGGAAGAAAAGAAAGAGAGGACGGGAGAAGGAAAAGAATTAACAATGCTAATATAGATATATATTAACTTTAAAATAGACAAATGCCTTTACTTTTACATTTTGTTAGACTGGCTTTGGAGAAGAGGAAAATAGGCTGGAAAAGACTTTTAGGTGGAGCAACAGCAAGTTGGTTCTGGAAAAAAGGAACAATGGTATACTTCGGGTGTCAAAAAGTTAGTGACAAATACCATGTATTTTTAAAGTTGCTATAAGAAAGATAATTGTTAAAAGCCAAGCTAGGAAAAATCTGGAAATTACACTGAAACAAATATCAGTAGTGGCACTACTACTATCAGTAGTATGGCACTAAAAATTTTCCCTTAAATCTTACTTGCATTAAAAAGGAGAACCCTCGAGCCTGATGCCATGGTGACTAGGTTATGCTGTCACTGTGATGTGTCATGTATCCAACAGGAAGGCAGGAAATCTTTAAAAGGCTGAGCCACTGGGAGGGATGGAGGAAGGGGGAGAAAGAGAGGGTGAGTCAACAGAAAAATAAATGAAGGACAGACAAAACCAAGGTGAACTTTACTAAGATTTTACAACAAAGTCACAGATAAGCTTCTCGATCATTACAAAGATGGGTTTATTCAGAAATAACAGCAAGCTCTAAACCACTCCTAGTGTTGTAAAAATAGATTATCTTGTCCTGCTGGTTGCCCTATTTCTGGATTTTTTTTTTTTTAACCCAAACCCAATTGTTCTGTATTGCTGTGACCTGAGAGGCCAGACTTCAGTCAAATCAGGCATCCCTGTGTGAATACTCGAGCTCTCCTCAAGTCTCATGCAATTAAAAGCATCACTACTGACACACATTAATGACAAAAAGTTAATGCAAGGGCTAATTGAGACCAGCTCCCTCACAGGCCATTTCACAACATTAATAGTGCAGAAAGCAGCCGTTAATATGTAATTAAATTTCCGGGATGCCTGGGCTATCAAAACCAGGTAGCTGGAACCCTACTTCACACTTTTTAACCTCTCATTACCTCCTGAGCCCAAAATAGCCACTGTGCTAATACCTTCCCCTACCAAAGCAGACTGGAGTGGCACCAAGGACCAATTCTGCCAGCGACCAAAGCCAGCACAGTGCAGCAAGCTGCCTTCTCTAAGAGATACTTGTCAGGGAGATACCAAACAACACATTACCAGCAACTCTTTCAGGGGTAAAGGTATGTAAATGTTTTGTTAACAGCAGATACCAACCACTCAGAATTTCAGGGCTCTGAACAACTTATTCTAATAGATAATTATATCCCTGTGACTGGAATTAACTGATTTCATTAACAAAACAAAACATGGCAATTTTAATTCCTTCTGAATCTTTTCCCACACTGCATCAATAGAAAATCATTCAAAATGGAAACTGCCTGTCAGGGATTGAGAGAGATGCTTCCACAGTGTTTTAGGGAAAACACGAAGATTTTGAGAGACAGGTTCTCGTGTATATCACTGTTAGATAAAAAGGAAATCAGAGGTACATTTCCCATTTTGGGCACACAGTTTGAGCTACCTCAAGTTTCTGGAACAGTTAGCACTACCCAAATATCCATCGGAGCATTTGTCAGTAGGAGTGCACTCGCCACGGGGCACTTTTAGTGCTTTTGAATAAAGAGCAGACAATCACACATGCCAGCCTCTGATAAGAGTGAAGCCAAAGTGTACTGTTGGGAAAAGGCATCCAAATTATCCCTGAAGCCACATAAAGACACCTTATTGAACTATCTGTTCTCCCCTGACAGCAGACTCCTTGGGCTTTTGGGGTTATTTTAAACTTAAAATTTATTTGGGTTCCATGGCAATCTGAAATGAAAACCTTTTAGTATTCTGGAGTAACAATTGACATGGCAGACTTCCCAACTCCTCTGAGTCAGGGATGGACCCTTTGTCATTCAGTTTAAGGCATAAGTTTAAATTTGGTTTCCAGGAAGAGTCTTAACTCCAAATACTGGCTGCATCTGAAACCATCATTCAGCTGAGGCAAGTTGTCATTCATCTGGAAGAACTATTTCAACTATTTCCAAAATGGACACATTTACGGTGAGAAAGTAGGAGGAAAGAACTGTTAGCCTAGCATTTGAATGGACTGTTAATTTTTCAGTGTAAAAAATACTTTGTTAAAGAATTTTCAGCCTTAGAGATTTGCATCTTGCTCAATTCCAGGTGAAAGTTGAGAGTTTTGGTTTTATAACCACGTATACCCAACTGAACAACAAAAATCTTCTAAAAACACCAAGGCCCAAAATATTTTCGTCCCAATTTATTAGAGAAAGGAAAAATAAAAGTCAGGCTCAAGTCCTTACAAATGACCAAAGCAAAGGGATCTTTTTTTCAGCAATTCTTCAGGCACCAAAATACTGTTTCACAATGGAAACAGTAGCTGAACTCAGCTATGGTATTAAAAACATTTTATAAAATCTGTTTTCAAGGGCTCAGCAACCTTGTACAGTCAGGTAGTGCACATTATATGTCAAGGCTATTGCTTCAGAAACCTGAGATCATCTCCTTGATGCTCAGGGATATTGAGTCACTGCAGAATTAAGTTCACTTGAATGTTCTGTGGGAAGCAGCATCCCTCTGTTTTCTAAAGTACCCTCACACGTGAGAGCAGAGTGAGAGCCAAATGTTTTCGGAGATAGGTTGCCCACCTCAAAAGCTGAGATGTGGGCAGACACAACAATTGCTGAAAAAGCTGCCTCAGGAACAGAAAAGAATTAATCAGCTCCCCTTATCCATGATGAGGACAGAGATGACCAACATGTTTTGCCAGAACTGTTTTGAGGAGACATTGCCTTAGTCATCATCAGGGAAAGAAAACAACCAACCCCAAAACTTCCTAATAACAAAAATACTAAACTACTGCAGTAAGATGATGACAGCAACTGAGAAATCCACACCACTGAAGCATTCAGAGGATGCAGGCAAAACCCAAGAAATCATGGGTTGAGCTGCATTGTGGTATAGGAAAGAAATGAACCCAATTCTGTGCCTTTTCTCCAAATGGTGATTTAAAAAAATCTTCATCTTTTCACATAATGGAATTGGAAAAAAAAGTATAACTTTCAGCTTTTGCACCAGCATCAGCAGTCACAAAAACTTCTCCCCAATCAATACTACCACTTATTTATCTACAGACAAGAAGTCCTTTCTTTTTCAACATGGTCTTGTGTTCTGCCTCTACGTGGTTCTTCACATTCAAAAAGTAAACAGAAATACAAATACCTACACACAGCTAATGGCAGCTGTGTGCAGCCACTCTTCCAGGCAAAATAATAATTTATACAATTTATTTAATTGGTTTTGCAAACATCATTTTTCATATTTATAGACATATGGACATAATAATGGCCATTCAAAAAAAAAAAAAAACCCACTGGTATTACAGTGAGTTCAAATTCTTGAATATAAATACATTTCTAACATCAAAAGTAACATTTTGGGCTTCAAACTGAAGAAAGTAAAGATAGGACTTTTGCAATGGTTTTGCATTCTAGAATTGTACTCTTTTATTTAGTCAATGATTTCTGTACACAGCAAATCACCACTGGGGTGGGTTTGCCCTTAAGAGTCAAGGTTAAAATTTCTCTCAACTCTATTTTACTTACCAGAACTCAAATTCCCCTACTTTAACCTCAAAGTAATGCTTAAGAGAGAAGATATAGCAGGTCTAATGCTTGGAATTTGTCACTGTATTTTAAAATAAGAAAATTTTCAGCACCTACATTGAAGTGCAAAATTTTGAGTTCAGTGTGGAGTCTTAACAGGGACTAAACACAAAAGCATATGTCTGAGGAAGAAAATGGCAAAATAGTAATGAAACAAATGCTTTGTTCTCTCATTATTTGCACTAACAGACAAAGAGGTGTGAAGGGACAAAATTCAGAAGGAGTAATGACTTGGATATGGAAGGGTAAGAAGTACATGGGTTACACTGCTTCAGAAGAACTCAGGAAAATCACTGCTTTCCAGAGACTTTGGTCATTTCTTGGAGGGTGCCCAGCCTCTCAACAGAAAACTAATCTGTCCAAAGTATGATTCTGCAATGAAGTGATTTTCACAGAATCACAAAACAAGCTAGGTTGGAAAAGACCTTTTATATCATCAAGTCCATTTTGTTGCATTCAGTGATAATTCAAGGAAAAGGACCAGCTCTGAGCTCAATCCATTGGTATATTCAGTGACTATTTAGCACATGGCAAAAAAAAAAAAAAAAAGAATTTTTACTTGCAATATGGCTTGCTGTGATTTTCTTTTTTTTTTTTTTCTGGATGCCCTCTTGTGTTCTTGTGTTTGTCTGAGATGGTTTTGAATACTGTGATGGTGCAGATGTCACAGCTTTCTCAGGCAGCCTGGGCTTTATGGCAACTACAGAGAAGTGTAGCTGCACAACGAGTTTTTGTATGCAACACTGACAACTTCGGACTTACAGTTGGATTCTTTACCTGCTCATTTTCTCTACAGCAAAGACTCCCACTTATTTTGGCAATAAGTAACCTGAGGACTACTCTGGTGTATGCAATTCCTCACTATCAGGTCTGAAGAAAGTTTTCAATCAACCTTTCCAGAAAATAACGTTCCTGTCATCAGCTAGAGCTTCTACAAAAAACCCCAACCATGTGTAACCAAATAAATAGACATCTGAGAGAGTTTTACTCATTCAGCTTTTGTAATATGTACCTATACAAATGTAATTGGAATTGACTCTATATTTACTCAGACAACAACAGTCATTGACAAAAAAATAGCAGCAACCCTCCCAGCCAGACTGGATCTATTCTTCCCTAACCTCTTGCATTGGGTCACATCTCAATGGAGAATGGACTTTGCCAAGAACTACTAAAGTATGGTCTCAGGAATTAAAAAGACAAGGCTATAGAAAGAAGAATTTCAAGGGAGTCCTTCCTAATTTTGAAGTGTTTTCATGTTCACTTTTATACGAGTGTCTTGTTGGTATGAACGTGAGTTGGTGATTTAGGGACATTTCTATCAATGTGAAAAGTAGAAAGAACTGCTAAAGAATGAGCTCCCAAGCCTGGGGGGTCTCTGAAGGTCAGTCACAGTCACTTTAGTTGCTCTACTCACTTCTGTCCTGCCATGGAGAACACCCAGCCTCAGCCACTGCCATCTGTCACCTCAGAAATGCATTTAAGAATTTGGTTATGTTCTCTGTCAGTGATACCTGTCCCTGCATGGTCTCTTTCCACTGAGTATCTTCAGTGGCACAGGATCCTGAGGGACAATTCCAGCACCACATAGAGTGTCTGAAGCACAATCTTTGTTACAGCAGGTGTTCTACATGGCACAAAATCTTTATCTTCTCCTACCCAACCATTTTCCACTTGAGGTCTGTTACACCTTCAGTTCACTAACAATTCTGGTTGACTTCTAAGAGACCTGAATGAGCCCTGGATAGACATCTTAAACACAGCTGATTATCTGCAGTGATGCACTTCTCCATGGTCACTACCTCATGGTACCAAAGACTATTCCTCCTGATGAATTTAAGTCTGCAGAGAGTTGAGATTAAGCACTCCTGTGGATATACTTCGTGTTCACGCACAGGCTGAAGGAGATATCTCTTTATACTCTACAACAGCACATGGCTCACAGGTATTTACTATTCATGTCATGACACTGTGTTAGATGTGGAAATTAATGGGGTTATAAAAAGGTTGCCATGTTCGTTCAAATTTTCAGGGGGAAAAGAACCCCAAAGTATGATTTTGCCTGCAATCAGCCTAAGGAAACATTTCCTAAGCTCTTGGATAGGGGCTGCTGTTCTGCTTCATTATGAATTAGAGTCCAGTAAATCCCTAGTAACCTTTAGCACAGGCAGAATTATATATATAATTAAATCAAAGTTAAAAAAAAGATCTAAAGAACTCATATCTCAGTCTCACAGGACCATCCTTATCCAATAAGACCAGAATAAAAAGCCCAGTCATTTTGTACTCTGCAGAGGGAAACACAGGCAGAACACCTAATGGATATTTAACTGGTGCAATCATTTGGAAGGGTTGTGAAACTAGCCTACATTGAGTTTTCTAATCAAGAATATATCTTAGCTCTCCCACTTTTTGCTCTAATTCTTTTCCTAGTTTTCTTTGGGAATTTTGTGCTAATTAGTCAGGATTAAGATCATCCACATGCAGTCATATGGCAGGAATATAAAATATGAAACACCACCACCCCTTTCAGGCATAGATAAATTTGATAAATATTCAGAGCATCTGAGCACAGCTGACACAGAGGTAGTACGACAAATAATTTAATAAAGGCTATGCAAAAGCCCACAAAAGCCTTCCAGATTTAGCAAACTAGTTAGCAAACAGCGAGAACCTAAACATTTCTTGCACTTTCCTAGCGACACTAAAGTATTTACAGCCCTCACCAACTTCTTTGAAGCTGTCCTCTTATTTTCCCAAGAAAATATTTGTGTAAGAAAACTTATGAGTACAAGGGGTGTGAGTGTAATGAAATTATTAAATCATACTTTGGAGACTTAAGGTGATTAGAAATTAGTAGTGCTTGCCCAGAGAGATCTTTGCCGTTTAGTGCAATGTTACCCACTCCAACAGCCTCCTTTTTCCACCTGAAAATTATTTTGGGAATCCCCAGGAGGGGTTCTGTCTCTAGCACCAATTTCTGATCTGCAGAGACATGTCCTGAGATTATAAACCAGAGACTCAGCAATTATCCCAACCTCGTTCTTTTAGGAGTAACCAAGAAATGTTTCTCTTCCCAACTTATCTCGTGTGCAATTCTGTGGCTCCCAGCATCTTTCCCTACTGTTTTTTTTTTTCCCCTCTGATCCCAGAATTACTGCCCTTGCCCTTGTGTTCCCACTCCCAGATAAACAGCCTATAAAATTGCTGCAAGGAGCCAAGTGCTGCTTTTCACACAGCCACCCAGAGACGTCCTTTACTGAACATACTCTGCGTAGAGCCTCCAAAGGAGGGAGATGATAATGGAACTGCCGAAATGCCCACGAGTTCCCCCGAGCACAGACTGAAGAGAAGCCAGGAGCAGGGAGGCTCCAAACCCGGACAGTACATCGCGTATTAAAAAGTAACTTTCGGGCAGCGCGCTGCGAGGCTGGGCACCGGGCGGGGAAGGGCAGCGCCGAGCCACATGGTATATTCCTGCCTCTGCCTCTCTCCTGGCTCTCGCTCGGTCCCTGTCTCCGGCTGCCTCTCCCCGCTGCCCCCGCCGGCGCTGCCTTCCCCTCTCCCCCTGCCGCAGGCTGCAGAATGGGACTCGCTCGCTCCGCAGGCAGGCGGCAGCTGTCACACAGCGCGGGCAGCCAGCAGCCGGTGCGAGGAGCGAGCCTACTCTGTCATTTAGGATGACTCACTGGAATCTGGCGTTAATCTCTCTTTTTCTGATAGTGGACGGAGAACAACCAAAAAGCTACACTGGACTAGACCAAGGTAAGAGATTTAAGTGTCTTTTTTTTTTTTTACCCTACAGCCACGCAGCGCTCCGAAGGTGCCAAGCTGTGTACAAAAGCTGGCACCGGCACTAATTCGGTGGGTGTCTGAACACCTGGCATTACATGCCATCAGTGTGTCCTTCTGGTGTTTAACCCTGTGTGTGCCACCCGCGGGGAGAGACGGCAGGTCAAAATATAACCCAGCGACTGCATTTTCTCCCCTTAATGCAACTTTTGCGGCTGCACTACCACCTGCTCTCCCGTGGATACAAGAAGCTTCTCAATATTGCTCAATGATGAGCCTTTTGTGCTGTGCTGCTGGGAATGGAGCGTACCAGGCGTCTGTCATGGACTCCGTGTGGATTCATTCCCACAGCAGTTGTTTCATCACTTTAATGAGTTGAAATTCCACAGTCCACGGAAACGCTTCCCTGTCATTCCCCCTCTCTCCGAGGGGTTCTCGTATAGATAAGATCCATTTTCAGGCTTTGCAAAAGTAGTGCTCGCTGAAAGCATCAGAACAAGTCTGCTAAAGCACAGGCAGTGCTGCACTACATATTCTGTCTGCATTCCTCTCTGCTTTTTCTGCTGGGAATCAAAAATTCAGCGTTGCAGGAGGGTTTTTGCAAGGACAGTAAATGTCTCTGGCACAGCAATTTAAAGTAAAGGGAAGATCTGCTTCTCCCCATTCTGAAATCCTAGCAAAATATTCTTCTTCCATTTTCCGAGGAGGTACAGTATTTCTAGCAGAGTTATCTAAGCAGGTTTCTGCTGGGGCTGATTGACAGTTTTTAGTTGTGATTTTAATGGAAATCTTTCACTGAATGTCTACAGCTTCATTTCTGTCAATCTGATGCTTTTTAGCAAATGGCTTTCTTTGGAGGGTGACACCTTTAAAATTAACCCAGCATTATGCTTTTCTAGATCTATACACAGAGTTATCAGACCAGCTAGTGCACATTGCAGAATCCCACAATCTTACCTTTGGATCTTTAATGGTGTAACTGCAATGGAAGATATTTGGTTTGGTTTACAGGTTTTCTGTAATTTAGAAAGTATCACAATTGTAACTGAATTTATCTGGGTTTCTTATACATTCTTTTTCTGCAATATCCTACACGTTCTATTTGTCTGGACCTTCTGTATACTGCCACTAGGTTTATTAAGAGTTGACTTTTAAACACACAAAAAACCTGCCCTGATATTACTGCCATGAAAAGGACTCTCTGCTCGAGGAAGATGACAGGTCCCACATTAATCACACCCAGGGAGGTGACCAAACAGGTAACAGCAATTAACAAAAAAATACCACTCAGCTTCCTAGTAGCCCCCAAACCCACAGTCTGTTGACCTAGCATGGATATTTTTGGAATGAACTCAAACATGGACCAACAAACACTCCCCTGCATCTACTGCCCCCTCCATGCACTCTTTAAAATAGATTAGGGGGGAAAAGGTTCTTCTTTCAGAGAATTTTCAGGAATTTAATACAGAGCTTCAGGAAGAGGTAGGACAACATCTTGATGTGTCAGCGTGGATTCTACATCATTATCCATCAGAATATGGTACAATTTTCGGGTTGTAAATTGGAAAGCATTTACCAACATTATGCTTTAAGATTATTTCTAGTCATTTGGATAAGTGCAGAGACTTTGATACTTTTTTTTTTTGTAATTTACTTCTTTTTCTTAGCATTTAGATATGGTGCCTGACCGCAAGGGTATCAGATTATTTTCAGGGAAAGTAATATTAAAGTACAATTCAGACAACAGATCATTGTGATTCTTTTAAGAGTTGATAATATTCATGCAACTTATTTTTAAATAAGTACCTATTTATTGTACACCAGCTCTTAGTCACTTGCTAGTGAAGCACATGTCATAGTCTCTGGGGTCTGAGCAGTTATTTTTGAGCCTGTCTGGCTAATGTCTAGAATACAAAATTATCCTGTTCACAAGTTGGGCTTTTCTGTGTTATTTTCCTCTCTTCTGAGACACCAGTATATTATCAGTTTTCATCTGGATGGCTCCTTTCAGGTGGAATCTTAGTCCATTTAAATGCAGGCAATTTACTGCGATAACAGTTTATTGTAACTTAGCAACAAGAGCTAAAAAAAAGCCAAGTTACATCCATCACACATGCAAGCCTTGTATTGTGCTGCCCTGTACTCAGCAAATTAAACCCTTGAGAAAAATGACTTTCTAGACCAGTCAGTTTAATATCATTAGCTGGGCTGGCCAGTTGTTCTAATTACAGAAGTCAAAGACTGCAGGAAGCAGCTGCAAAGTCAGCACACGTGCAAGGAGCTGTTTGTAAAGCAGAAACACATGCTTTAACTTGAGTCTTTTTTGTTGCAACATGAATTATTAAAGGAATGTATGGTATTTAGTATCACTGACAGAGAAATGGTCTGGCTGTGGGCCAGGTGGCAAGACTGGTATGAGTGGCATGGGGATATCACTGGTCTTTCTTTGTGAAGCTTCACTTCTGGCATAATATTTTCACTGAAATAAACAAGATAGCTTCCAGTGCTATTTCTCTATGATCAGGCTTCTTGGGTCATTTCATTTACTGGTGAACTGTGAAGACAACACAAGAAAAATTAGCACAATGCTACCTATTGTCCTACCTATTTCACCCCAAATCGAGACTCCACTATCAATGAAACATGTTCAGGGAGCTTAGATAAGATGCACAGCTGGTACACTGGAATTGGGAGGAAACATCCCTAAGACAGACACATGCTCAACTCTGGAGCTCTGCTTAAGCCTAGAAGATTAATCCAGCCAAAAACCAGCTAAAAGTAGAGTCAGGCAGCTGCTCTGATGGGTGGCCAGGGATCCTCTCAGCTCTGTTTCGCATCCCTCTTGGCATTTCACCTCCAGAAACTGAATTCAGGAGAGGCAGACATTTTGCTCTGGTTAGTTAAGTGGATTCAGTCTTACAACTGATTTCCTTTAGAAAGAAAAATGTACAGCCAAGTTCTTCCCCTCAAAAAATCAGCTTAAATAGAAGGTTCTTCAGTTCTCTGGTATTTCTGTAAATTTCATTTGAACATAAAGCTCCACCCAAAGATGAAGAGCTCTAAACAATTCAACAGGGTTTTACACACCAGGAATGAACAAGCTCTTGATAACAACCTCTAGAAAGGCATCAAATCTGTCTCAACTACTTGATAAACCACATTCTGCACAGAGGACTGCAGAAGTGGATAAAGTTTCATCTCCTGTGAAACAAACACACTTAGCCACTTTCATGGTTCTCTATTAATGTCACTGGAACTCCAGCAGCTGTAGATGTATTCCCAGCACCCTGAACAGAGTCAAGATTACCTTCTCCCCACTGCATAGTACTTTCTTATAAGGTAAGCCAACTGCACCTACAAGTAACATTTTGAACAGTTCTATTAATCATCATTAAGATGGTATTTCAAGTTGAATCCACACAGGCCCTATTTTTAGAACGGGGACATTTTTCACACTTGCTGTATTGCTTTCCAGGACCTTCTTGTAACAAGCTCTCATCAATTAAGATCAAATCGAGTCTTAGTCCGAGACTGAGGATGTTTACAGGGGTTAAAGTAAGGCACCTGTGTGATGCAAAACAGGCATCCGACCCTCATGATTAAGCATTACCTTTTGAGCAGAGCATTTTTCTTTAATTAGAGGAAAGAAGTCCTACAATTATAAGATCATAGAATCTGCAAAATGGGAAGGGACCCATCAGGATCACCGAGTCCAACTGCTGACCCTGCACAGCACCATCCCCAAGAGACACACTGTGCCTGAGAGCTGTCCAAACTCTTCTTGAACTCAAGGTCCAGCCTTGGAGCTGTGACCACTGCCCTGGGGAGCCTGTTGGACTGCCCAACCACGTTCTGGGTAAAACACTCTTCCCTGGTGTCTTTCAAACACACTGAAAGTTAGTGAGGAAGGTACTTGTTGGATAAGAACCATTGCTTTCTTCACCTTCAATTCTTGCACTTTTCAACAAACTTCACCACATTCTTCTAGCATTTTCAGGCCAATAGAATTTAAACACTTGACCACCTACATCAGTGAAGAGTACATCCAACTGAAATATAAAGGAGTAATGTAACAAATGTGTGGTGTATCTCAGTATATATGTGTGGAAATAGTGTCAGAATCTAATATATATAGAAGTCAATATGTCCAATTTCAATCACAACTGAGTTTGAACAGATTCTTCTTTAAAACAAAATCAGGAATTTCAGGCTTCTCTTTAATTCTTTTGTTAGAACTTATGATTTTTCCATTAAAGTCTATATTATTTCTGTATTTATTTAATCCAAAGAGTAGTCTGTATTTTCTCTAAAATAAGACACAGATGATGCAGATTACAAGGCACTGTTTTAGTTCTTTCTTGCTCAAAAAAAATAAAAACAATATTATGTTCATCACAAAGTAGTTTTTCCCATAGTCAAGCTTTTTCAAATAACCTGGATTTGTGAAAACTGAGATCTTTGAAAACTGAACCAACAGGAAAATACTTTTTTTTCTTCTCATTCATTTCATTAACATGTAAAAAGTCTTCTCACTCAATATCAGCTTGCTTGTGTTCCTTTGATTGTAATTCAAATCTCAAAAATTATGAGGAAGCTAAGTTTGCTCAACGTGTATTCTCTTTAGGTTTTGAGGCAATTTCATTACTGAGTTGTTGGTTAGTTTAGGAGCACTGTGTTAAAGACAATCTGGGTAAATAAACTAACAACTGTCCAAAGGGAAACACTTCTGAGAGGCAAGAGTACACTCTAGAGCAGATCTGCTGAATGACACATCTGAAAGGGACGTTAGACGTGATACGAATTCCCAGTTATACTCAGCAAGCTCTGTACGGCTTTTCCTTCCTATTTCTCCTCATGTCTCTCCCAACCTTCTCATGTCAGTGATGTGTGTTTGAGAAAAATGTTCTTATTCCTCAGGGCACCAGCAGTGTTGGGTAACATTCAGCAAACGTGCATCATCCAAGTGGTCTGTAGGTTACACAGAGGGCAATACCCTGATCCACACGGCGAAGCAACCTGAACAAAAGCCAAGGAAATTGTTGCTTTATAGGGAAGCTTGGACCCTGGAGCCACACAGTACTGGAAATCATGTAGCAAATGATTTTGTGTGTTGTAGAGATAGTGGAGCTTTATGGGATAAGATCAGTGCATTGAGATGTACAAGTGCACAAAAAAAAGTGCATGGTGGAAACAAAATGAGATACATAACTCTCTGCTAAAGACTTCTTTCCAACTTTTACAATAAAAAGACTCAAGTTTTTTTCCTAAGTTGTAAACGTTACAAATTCTGTCATGAAACTCAAAAAGATAAAACACTCAAAAACCCTATGAATCTGTGTGCTGTATACACATACACGTGCGTGAATGACACCAAAAAAGTTCAGGATCCTAAAGAAGCCAAAATACACCCTCAAAACAGAAATGCAACCACAGCTTTACAAATCACGTTTGGTCATCTTTGAGGCAGGATTCCAGGAAAATAATAAATTTAAATAGGCATCCTTACATAAATAGAAAGGAACATGGAAGCTGTGAGCAGAGTAGCCTTTCCTCGGTTCCTAAACACCTATAAACTCTGCCTGAATTACAACCACATCCCTCACAACTTTACAATCAATACTGTGTCATGTCTAATATACTGAATATAGAGTAAACAAGAAATTACCCCATAAAACTCCAGGACACAGTTCAGGACATGAAACACACAGCCAGAACTGCCATGCCAGAACACAGTTCAGGCTTCCTTCCTGGGGACACTGCCGGGGTGTGTGCCACAGAGCAATGCCATACCCTGCCAGGAGCCACCTGGGACTGTGCATGTCCCACCCACTGCTCTTGCAGAGCAAAACAGAACAGAACTGGGCCAGGACAGAACTAAACCAGACAACCTCTGTGTCACCAGGAACTGCAGAAAGCACCTACTATGTTCCAGTTCTTAACTTCCTTATGGCTGGTAACGTATTTTAGAGGAAAGGAAGCAATACAGAAAGCCTTACACTTCTAAGGAAGCCAAATATTGCTACAGCTAGTTTCTTCACAAGGGAAATGAAAGAAAGAGTTAATTAAACCCGCTGTCTGTGGTTTGAAATATTAACCTGACATTGGTGTTTATCTCGTGTGAAACAGCTTTAATGATTCTATTTAGCCTTTACATTTCTCTCATTGTTTTGCTCACTGTCCTCTGTTGCCACTAGTATTATTGCACTTTCAGTTTTAGTAATAAAACAATTACTGAGCCTCTCTGCTGTTTAATGGGTTTGAAACCTCGGGAGCTGAAAATAATTAAGTTGGATTTTTGTGCTTGCAATGAAATTTGATATTTGATTAAAAAAAAAAAACCAAAAACCAAACCACCAAAACTAGCAGAAAGATCCATAAATATTAAAGTCACATGGGACCACTGAATGAGTCTGACTTCCAGCATACCACAGCAACACCATAATTTCATCCATTTTTACCTGTGTCAAACCTAGTATCTTCTATAGGTAAGTCCATTACAATAAAACTAGTTTCAGAGCTCAAAAATGATAATGCAAACTGCAAGTGCAAGACCTTACAGCTGCTGATCATAACAGAGTGGCACTGTTCTGTCTCTTCAAGCCAAATAACCATAAGCCCCCTACCTTGCAACATATTCATCCTGTCTAAACATGGCAATTTAATCTCAAAATGCATTTCTCACAGAAAGCTAAGAGAAACTTTAAAAATAAAGGGGAACTGGTAAGAGGACCTGAGCTAGAATTCAACAGAGATGACAGGCATTTCTACCACCTGCTACCAAAAAAAAAAAAAAAAAAAAAAAATCCCTAAATTTATAATTTCAGAAGTCTTGGGAAAACTGCAACCACATCACACTACTAATTTTGGGGGTTTCCTGCCTGAATAATATACTTTTTCCTCAGCATTGTTTCTTGGATAACACAACGGGGAAAGAGGCATAACTGCTGGGTTTAACATTAATCAAAAGATTAACAGTGGTGCACCTCAAAAGGTAAATGTCCTTCTTGTAGTGAGGGGCCCAGAAGTGGACACAAATGGAACAAAATGACCTTACAAACAGAACATTCAGGTGAGGTAACAGATGTCCCCTCCCTGAAAGCCAGGGCTGTGCTGTGGTCCATCACTGTGGGCAGGAACTGGAACACATGCCTTTAGATCTAAACCTTCTGACGAGCTATCTGACCCTCCAGCTCACAGCTGGTGGGCAATGGAAGCAGGGATAATGCCTGCTGGAGGTGAGCAGGGGCAGGGATGGGGCTGATGCTGTTAGAGACCAGAGACAACAGCAAAACACGGCTGCCACCCTGGCATTCATTTGTTGCACACTACAAAAATCAATTCAACATCTTCCACTCTCCTGTCACTCATGTTCTGAAGCACTGCAGGACAAATGGATCTTCTCTGTGACAGTGGGATAGGGATCATGAATTCTGATCCTTCTGTTGGACAGCTCAGTACCCATAAATTGTGAAGATGGCAAAAGCCACGCTGCATTTTAGTCTCCCACTGTCAGTGCATAAGGGTGTCCATCGAGAAGGAACAGATTATTATAAATGGTGGAGGTATGGAACAGTGATTTCTTTTGAGGCACAAAAGAAAGAAAAGGCCTAGAAACAACCACTGAAATACAAGGAACATGGTGCAAACCTCTCCTTTAAAATACTGAAGCAGTACAGTACTGTAGTCTGCTGAAGAAAGAAATACTGAGGAAAAGAAATAGGGGTGTTAGTATTACACTGCTGTAAAAGGGGAAAGCTGTAGAACTAAGTGGGGATTTGATTTTCACCTGTTGTGACTCAGAGCCATGCTAAATCATTGCAACCTCTTTTCACTGACCATCTTTGATTGCCAGAGCCAAGCTTTCTATGCCAGTTAACCTGCTGGGGCTGAAAATGTCTCTGATGCTAGCTGAGCATTTCAAGTAAGGAAAACCAGGGGAAAAATCAACAGAAAAGCAACCCAATAAGTATTATTTAATTTATCATCAATGTATAGTCAGTAAAAAACAGCATTGTTTTTATCTTCAGATCTGTACTGTTCACTCACAGTGACTAGTATCCCATTCATATAATGCTTCTTGATATGTTTTGACAGCCAGAAAATTGTTCCTCTGCCTGAACTTAGGAAACAATTTATTTTCTGAGGTGAAAATTTAAATACAAAGCACAGCAGAAATAGCCCAGTCATCCTCTGGTAAATATGAAAATTATATTACATACATATATCCCTCATTAAGAAACCCACAATCATACATGTCTGTGAATGCTAATCTGCCTAGAAAGTAGAGCCTCATATTGCTAAAATGTTATTACTGCTATGACAGCACAAGCAGGACAGGCACAGAAGAGAAGAATAAACTAAAGTTTTTCAAATCACAGATGGTATGGGAATTGTCCCAGAAATGGGGTAGAAGTAGTAAGGGAATTAAGGTCCCCACTCTGGAATGTAGACTGCTGCCCTGTGAGTGGTACCTCAGCCTTCTGTAGTGAGCCTTGTGTAATTCTACATCAAATAAATCCTGTGCTTTCATCACCCACCCCTCAGTTCTGATCACTGCCAGGGTGTGACTCCAAACTGCCAGCTCCTACCTAGGCCTCTGTGAATATAAATAACCAAATGTCTCCAACAGGCCAGGCTGCAGCTGACTCCAGGGTTTTAAAGGTCAATAATTTCTTTTTTAAAAATCAATATATTTGTAACTGGTGTAAAAGCTTCCAGCCTAAAATTGTGCTTAAATGGACAATCCAGCAGGGCTATTTTCCAAGCCACATGAATTCTAACAATGCTCACACTTGTCAGTTTTCAAATAGTCAGAAGGCCTTCTACAAGGGATGGGGAATTCTGAAGATTAATTCTGCTCCTTTCCAGGAACCCACCCCTTCATCATCCCCAATTCACAGCTTATCACAGACAATAGATGCTATTCAACAGTGACAACTCAGGTACACTGAAACAGGAAAAGTCTGTAAGCAATAACCAAATAATGGCATTTTGCTGTGTCAAAGGGAGGCAGGCACAGTGTGCTTAGCTCCCCTGAAAGGAGCACTTGCTTTTAACTCACTCTGTTCTCCAGCTATTTCTGTAAGAGTCATCACTGTTTTAAAAAATGAAAGAACTGTCTGTAATCCAAGAGAAATGGTTCAAGCTAATACCCTCCCTCCTGCTTTGTATAAATCCTTCTTCAATAAATAACTATCGAAGTGAGTGAAATCACTTGCTCTTCTCCTAGAAACTGTTTCTTTGGTAAGCTATGATGCATTTAATTTATTATTTGTAGGCCTAAGATTTCACATCATAATGAGCCATATCAAGCAGACTTGAATACAAGCATTTGAAAAAAGTGTGATTGAGAAATGTATTGAGTTGAAAGGAATTCAGATAATTTGACTTGCCTTTGTGCTCCATCTTTTGCTGTGTCCACCAGCAGCAATAAATCAGAATAAGTGCTACCTAAAGAAAGCCTTAAAAGCAAGGTTACAGCAGGGTACAGCTGATGCAAGCAGCAAGTGCCTACATGAAAACAGCTCCAAGTGTTGCCTTTGGTCAAATTTTTTAGACTCCAAGACAAGCCTGATACTCCCTTGTAAGCCAGGCTCACAGAAATTAGGCTAGGGAGTAACACAGGACCCACAGGAACTCAGTTTCCTAAAATTAGGTCAGCACTGGTATAAAATTAGATTCAATGTTCTGCTGACCAAACTGAAAAGAGGAGGAGTAATTTCTAATCACAAATTCTTGAGGATAATGATATCTCTTGCTGGAAGTCACCAAGTACAGGCCACAAACTTGCACAGTGCTTGGTTCCTTCCCCTTCCCAACACTGCTAAAACTCATCTGAAGCCTGAATACAACCAAAACTTATAAATTAACTATGAGGGACAAATTGTTTCAAGTCAAAACGTGCAGCACTATTTAGACAAATGATTACACTCTATACTTACAGAGCATTCAGTATTAAGACTTATTTATCTACTATAATTGATTTCTCAATTAAATTGTCTGATGAAATTGCTTTTGTTGGGGGGCACGGGGGACTGTGAAACAAAAAACAGAAAAAAGAACAACACATGAAACCATTATGCACTTCAAGTCAAATCACCCAAACGTTACAAATAAGTTGGTGAAGCGGAGATTGTAATTATAAAAAAGTATGAAGCACCAACCTTGGAACATACTGAGCAATGATCTTGAACAATAACTTTCTAAAATCAATTCTAACCATCTATTGTCTTACAATGCAGCAGCTCTGAGGCTTAGAAATTAAACTCTGGGGAGAAAGAAACGCTGCTTTCTAGTAATGAAAGGACTGACCTTGTACTACAAAATCACCTGAGCAAAACATCTAGACTCAAGCAATCAGAAAGAAGGCAATGCAAAAAACAATGCCCACTTCTACCTTACCAGTATGGCAGAACTATTTCAAAATATATTATTTTAAACTTGTTTGACCTACAGTAAATATCATTCTGATCTGCAGAAAGTCATATTCTGACCCACCCTACTGTTCAGTATCACTGAGGTCACATCCCCTGTGCATCCCTCTCCAGAGGGCTGTGCACAGACAGATTCAAGGAGAGCCTGCTGACTGCAGCCAGCAAATGCAGAAATCCAGAACGATGTCCAGAGGAGCACCTACTGTACAAAAGTCTAGGAAAGCCATTTTGTGGATTGCCATATGTTTAAGGATATTGGAAACTGCCAAGGTTATAAACCAGACCTTGGTGGCTCTGGCACAGAATTTCCCTGTGTACCTGGGGAACAGGCTAACCAGTGAAATGTAGGATCTTGTTGCTTTGCACACACAGTTCCTCCAGAAGCTCGGCATGAAATAATCTAACCTGAACCTACCAAAGACTTGGCCAAAAAAAAATTATCCAATTCCTCCAGCACCACAGTATGGCAAAAGAAAGGCCTACCCAGTATAAAAGTCTATAAATTACCAACTCTCAGCCATCCAACATCAATACTAGCTCATGGTTAATAAATGATGGGTTGGGAAATAAGATCCTGGGCCACTGGCCTGAATCAGCCTGGGATGGAGAGTCTGAATACAATTGTAAAGACTGTTGAGCTGGAACTGTAAATTGCAAGGAGTGCCTCCTTGTGCAGAGCTTGTACAGCACATCACAAGAAGGTTAATGAATGCCAATGTGAGAAGCACTAATGAGACACCAAACAGTGCTTTGAAGAGATCTGACTTTTTGCAGCTAGAGGAACACATACATTCTTTTCATATGACCACTGACCAGGAACTGAATTCCCAGCCAGGCCTCTACTGGGATGCTGAGTTACAGAGGAGCTCCTCTAGCCTGTGCTGCCATAGCTTTTTGAGGTTTTACCATGCAGCTTCAGATCCAAATGAATAATCCCATTACTTCCCTTAGCATTCTCCAGGGGCAATATAAGGAGTACTTGCAATGCTGATGCCTTGAAGCTTTCAGAGCAAACTTCCCTGTGCAGGCTTATCCCCCCCTGTGCTCCAAACAGCCTGTGTGAATCCAGGAGCAAGCAACTGCTCAGGGAAGGGACAGTCAGTGGCAATGGATGCCATCACCAATGGAGCAGCATGCCAGGAACAGCACTGCATATGTGTGCATTTACTGCACGTGTGGCAGCCTTAATGAGCAATGCAGTGCTAAACTGCATGCTGGTTTGTCACAAACTGCTCTGAAGGATACTGTTCTCACACATACTGAAGGGAGCTGAAGTGTTAGTTGCTCTCATTTTCTACAACTTCTTGGGTGAAGAGCTTGCCAGTCTGCATGGGGTATTTTGTGGCTGATTAATTTTATAGATGGTGCTAGGTAAGAACCCTCTAACTTACTGAATCCAATAGCAATTTTAATCAAACTCTAGTTGCTTGCTAATTTGGAGACATGGGGTGCCACTTTATTGGCTTCTATAGACTGCTTGCTCTCCATATATATCAGCAGTTCAGAGAAACCTTCTGGCATATCTGTTTCTTTCCAGAAGAATGGACCTACACAAGCATTTAACTGCAAACCTCAAGGTTTCATACAGAAAGAAATTTAGGAACAGTGCAGCTAATTAATTTATACTCCTATTTTTGTAACTTTCTAACATGAGAGCAACTACAAAAACAAATTTCAAATTTGAAAACAACTTGTAAACTGAAACACAAAATCCGAGAAGGACGAAAAGCAGAATATTACTTCTCATATAGACCCATGACTAGGTTGTGGAATTTTATGAACAACCCTATCCCACAAGCAGCCAGCAAATACTGCAAAATATGTGTGAACCTGTGCCTAATGCTTAAGGAACTGCGGAACTGAATAAGGATTTGTAGGAAAGGCTGTTTCAGCATCATGGTCAACAAATACTACTGAGTTCCTGGTCTCCTCCCCCCTTTCTATAATCTACACTCTTCTATAATCTCATATTTAAATCAACAAAAGCAGCTTCTGTGCCCCTGTTCACAGTGTGAGAACAGCAACTACATGAACCCAGTAAACCTCTGGAAGACATTCTCCAGAGGGAGATTTCCTTTTCCCATCTGATGTCATCTTTGTGCCCAGACGTATTTGAAGGCGTCTATGCTTCAAATCTTACAAAAACTTTACAATGCATAAATTAAGTCCAGTTTTAGATTCAGTATAATTTCCCCCATATGGTCTGTACAAGCCCATAGACTCTTTCAAGACCAAGGTTTTATCCTCTCGAGTCTGCAAGAGTTCTAGGCAGATATTTTTGTTTGTGCTTTAATGTTTGCTACTTTTTTCTAGATGGCATATTATGTGTCAGAGATAAAGAATTAGCTTCTCTAACAGGTGGGTTTTTTGGGTTTTTTTTTTTCTTTTTTTTAGTTTTTTTTTGGGGGGGGGTGGTGGTTGGGTTTTTTATTAGTTTTAAGTTAGGTTGAACACTGAGGACACACACATTATGGAGCTCCTGAAGTAGAAACAAAACAGTTTCAAACCAGACAATGGAGACTTTGGAAAACCTGAGGACTGCAAAACACACAAATGGAAAGTTATTTCTATGATTGTTTTACTTATCACTGGATACTCAAATAGCAGCTTTGAAATAAAATCTAAAAGCTTGAAATAAAATTTAAAATTACAATTTTCTGAACTCCATGCATTTCCCTAAAGCAGAGCATATAGATTCCATGGGCACAGATCATGACAATGCTTTAGTCAGCTGATCTTCCCTTACAAGTGCCAGAGAAGGGACAGCACAGAGTTTCCCACCCAACACACAGGTTGTGCCAGCCTGCAACATCCATCATAGATGGTTTTAGTGATTTGTTCTACAGCTCCCATAAAGGACTGCAGGCTCCAAGCTGCTCAAATCCAGCTGTTTCAAATGGATTCGTATTGTCTTAGCCATATTTTACTTTAAAAGCACAAGTTATCAAGTCATCAAGTTAACGTGTATTTGCTGGCTTTATCTGAGCCCCTGTTACACGTGCATTGCCTATCATAAGCCAATTAGACTCTTGTGAGACTTGCTAGCATCTGCTGAAATCACTGGCAGCCCAGCAGGTAGCAGTGTCTCAGTCCGCAGTGGCTTTCACGTTTTTCCACTCAGAACTCCCAGTTGCCCTTCCCAGCACCAGAATGAAACAGAAAAAACAAAAACTTTAGTCCTTTTCTATTGTGAAATGAGCAACAAGAGACAGAGCGTGCATTTGTGGATGTGTAAAGTCACTTCTTGCATTTCCACACTCACTGCACTTCTGATTTTACCTTGAAGACACGAAGGTTTTCAGTTGCCACAGCAACCACGTTAACAAATAGCAGCGTAGCTTTTACACAAATGATGTGGCTGCCAGGAGTTGGGGATAGTCTAACAGGTTTCTATCAGATCCCCCAAAATACACACTTTTTAGCTAAAACAAACACATTGCTATTTTCCTAAGTGTATATTTCTCATTTCTTAACAGCAAAGGTTTTTGTTTAATAGCTCTTTATCAAAAGCTTCTAATTTTTATATACCTTATCTTTCATGCCTTAGGAAGGCATCACATGACTGCAGCATTCTTTAAAAGGCATAAACTGATTTGCATTAATGTTTCTCTCACTGAGCAAACTGGGGGGCTATAAATACAGCTCCTGTCTTCAGGATTACTTAGCAATTTTGCTGCTCTGAAGGGGAAAAATAAAAGCAGAGGAAGGGATAATCTTCACTGTCAGATGGAAAGGGGTAGAGAATGTTCTGTGCATCATCCAGAAATTATGATGAATGAATGATTAATCTGTTGGTTCCTTTGAAAAGCAAAGACTTATAAAGACTAAATTCTTTACTTTTCAACACCTGAACATTGCACAGGTTTAGAATAAATTGCTGATAATCCACTACAATAAATATTAACTTCGGCAGATTTTTTCTAGAGAGAGCAAATTTTGTTTTTAGCTGAAGTATAACAGCAACAACAGTTTGCACTTCTCTGGTCCCTTCCATCTTCATACTTCCTTCAAAGCACTTCAAGTATCAGTCAAAACAATTAAATGGAAATGTGGCCACATTTTAAGAATGAATAAATTAAGTTCCAACCTCAAGGGGATGGGAAAAGTCTGGGACATAACAAACCATAGACCATGGTAAACAAGAAGAGGTGATTAACTATTCTGAACACCTAAGCACTTGCTCAGCTTTTTATAAGCCAAAGAAGACAGATAAAGTTTCCCAAACAATGTCATATTTAAAAATTTATGGGTCTATTTAAATACAACCACAGTGCATGTGTACAGACACTTGCTTAAAAAACAGCCAGAGACTTCAGCTGGCTGAGGTATCTGTTTTGAATTCACATCTCATCTCCTCAGCCAAAGCAATGACTTAGCTCCTGCATTAAATTTACTTTCCACTTCACACAGCTATTATACTAGCTCAAAAATGGCTTTCTTCCAAACTCTTCACTAACACCATGTCAAAAACAGTTCAATAGATTGCACTCTCATGACACCTGGCAGCCAGCATTTTAGATTCTACAGTTACTCATTTCCACTTCACTGTCCATTCCTACCTGAGGAAAATACTACAGTCCCAAGATACAATTATACAGAGATACAGTAAATTAAATTAAATTAAATTAAGTCCTGGTTTTACTTACTTTGTATCAAACAAATACAGAGGGGAAGGCTCTAGTCTCCTTACAGACAATTTCTTTTCCCCCCTGCAACAAATCCTGTTCCTGCTGGGCACCTTTCATCCATATCTGGTTGGTTTGGTAAAATTAACAAGCCATGGATAAACTTCTGTTCAGCTGTTAAAGGCAACTCTCCTCCTTTTTATACACACACTACAAATCCAAGATGAAATAGGTGCTGCTAGGAAGACTCATTTCTGAGAGTTCTCTCATTCCCTCCCCTATTAGCCTCCCAAGTCTCTGTAAAGGGTTAGAAAGAGCAGCTTCATCATTTTGAAAATTTTAGCAGCAAATACTCCTTGCCAACAAATGGCAAAGGAGCCACCAGGGCAAATGTCCTTTTTTTTCCTGTCTTTGCAAGCTGTATCACCTTGCTAGGATGAGCAGATGCTTATTTCACCTACCTTTAAAGCTGACTGAGCTCTTTATATGTTTATGTGTCTCTGGTAGGCAGCACCTTGGAGAGCCTGCATGAGCCAATCATACTCTGCATTTATTTCCATTGGGATTTCTCTCCCAATATATTCCAATTATGCCTAAAGCATTTATAGAACAGCTTCCATTTTAAAAAAGAGCTCACAAGCCTAATATACATTGCACAGATTCACTTCACCTACACCAGGCACACGGAGCAGTTTGACAGCTTTCAATTCTACCACAATGTACATTTTGAGGATTTCTATGAACAAAAAATATAAATGTCCACCTAAAACTTGGGAGTGCAAAGATATATATTAGGCTATAATTGTGGAGAATGGGGCAATATTCTGACTGTAGGACTAAAAACTGCCAAGGGAGTAAAAACTGTCAAATGGATGTTAAATGTCCATCAGCTTAAATAGTATTGATTTTACATCTTATTAACAGTAGCTTTCACAGAGTAGCATTTTTCACCAGTATTGCTATAAGGTTTGGGTTTTTTATTTTCTTTGTTTAAAGAAATTGTAACTTCTCATAAGACATTTAACTGGAAAAGATTGAACGTTTTCCAGTCAAGAATGAACATTTTGATTTATGTTAAAACATACTCCACAATAATTAGTAGGCCAGACAATGGGACAGGCAAGTCCCTATTTCCAGACTCTAAGAAATACCTCTTGAAACCACACTGCCTGTTTTCAGGAAAGTTCCCTTCCTAAAATGACAAGAGAGAGAGATTTATTGCCAGTTAGCTGTGGTGGGCACAATGTGCAGCACTTTCCCTGTGTTTCCTAGGAGTTTTAAATGGTACACAGGCTGGTTTGGAGGAGAGCTGGGATAATTTTGGAGTGATAAGGCTCAAGGTTTTCACCTCTATTTACTTTACACATATTGGAATTGCAAGGCAAGTGTCTGAAATAAAAGCTTACGAGGGTAGGAGGGACGGACAGACATACTCAACACGTGCAGTAAAAGGGTATTTCTACAGCTGCTTTTTCTTCCAGATGTGACTGGTCTCTGGCAGACAACCTCATGCCAGAGTTGCAAGCAAGACCTAAATATTTGGGTTTTCAAGCAGATTATCATCCAATGAGTGACCCAGAGCCCTTGGCAGTGGAACATCAAAGCTAAACTACAAGAGGACTGGAAGTCTGGCTTGACAAAAAGTTGTTCTTTAGATGTACCATGCTCTGTCTGTGCCACACAGTGTAGTGCAGAGGCACCCGAACTAACCTAAGCATGTCAGCCAGTAAATTAGCAGAAGAGTCTTAATTACTTCTCCATCCAAGTTCATTAACTGTTTTGAGAAGCATCTTGCTGAAATGCTAAGTATGGGAATCTTTGCATGACACTAAATTATGTCCCAAAGATTTAGAGCAGTGGGCAGCTTTGGCAGATTTCAGATTTTTAAGAAAAATGAAGAAAGAAATGAGCCCTTTGACTTCTGTAACTAATTACTAACTGCCTGCCCACTGCATCAAATCACACTCAGCATGAGAAGTCAGCACTGGGGCTTTTTATTTATTTGAGAAATGCTGTTTTGGTAATCAAGTAAAAGTGCACATGTGACATGTTCAAGGAATTTTATTGTGCTTGAGAAAGAAGCCAGGCTAATGCAGCCATGGAAATTGAACCACTCCATTAAAGCAGACACAAGTACAGCATGGATAGTAGCAAGGCAAGCTGCCTCCACAGCTCTGACAGCCAAATTACATCAATCACAGGCACGAGGGGATGGATTTAAGCATAAGGGTAGCACTGCACATCTCCAGCCATACACAACTTGGCCTTACTGAACACTTGTCAGGGTGTGCCAGCTGCATGGTGAGGGCAGCTGCCCACAAGTCATCAGGCAGACCCATCAGTTTACTGAGCACAAAGAGCCAAACAGATGACAGAGAGTAACACATTTTTGTCATAATAACCAGAGGAAAAAAGACTCTTCATGTCACTACCAATCTTGTGAGCCCTTTGGCTTTGTTATTTTAGCAGACACCCCTAAGAGAGCTGCTGGCCCCCAGATGCACAGTTTGTTGATGATATGGATGTGGAGAGCAGAACTTTACTGAACCATGCACAGCCCTAACCTCTGCTGATATAGTTTGCTGCTGAGAACCTATAGAAGACATTACCCCATTTCAATACTGCTACTGCCCAATTTTTACTGTTCTCATTTCTGTGCCAAGATAAAGGAAATTAATATCAAAGTTGCATGGCTTCCTGCTATCTCAACATGCACAGAATGCAAAACCTTTTGCAGAGGACAGCTATAATAGACAACAGAGAGAAAATAGAAATACCAGATTCTTTGCCATTCTAGCTCATTTTTCATGCAACAGATATTCATTTTGAAGGTTTTTAAACAGTGATATTAAGGCCCCTTCCTGGAAGCTGTGAAACAGTGCAGTAATTTGAGTGGATTCAGAAGTAGAAGCTCAAAGGAGAGGACACTACAGCACCCCACCAGTCTCAGTCTTTCTCACAGAGGCAAAATTCTGCTGAATTACACCCTGAAACACACTCTGATGCTCACCAGCAAGGTGCAGCCTGAGTGGGGCTGGGTGGGGAAGGGAACAGGGACAACATGGAATGGCTGCAGGATTTGCATCACTGTCTGAAGACCTGGGCTCAAGTGCCACCCTCATGACCTTGGGCAAAATATGCCCAAGCTGGGTCTGACATGCACTGAAATGCTGCTCTTTGAGCCAAAATCAGGCACTACTGCATCAGCATCAATGTAACCAGATAGGGCCACTGGCCAGAAAGGAGAAATGCAGATAGAACATCAGTCTAGAAATTATTGCAAGGCCTTTGTTCAGGCTGCAGTGGTTTAGGGTTTTGGTAGGGCCTGCAAAGTGCCAGAAACTCCAAAGTTTAAAAAGTAAGCATGAGGCAGGAAAGCTGAGTGTTTTAATTTAAGACTCCTGCTTAACTAAGAGTAACAGCAGAAAAGTCATTGCTCAGCACAGGAGAGAGGTGTAACAGCTGTAACCTGGGGGTACATCAGAAAAGCCCTGACTGCTGGGGATTTTTTTAATCTGAAGGAGAAAAAACAGTATGAAGATTAGGAATGTTCCTTGAGAGGGTTATCAGGAAGATGGAGCCAGGCTCTTTACTGTGGTACTGGATGTGATAAAATGGGTCCAACTCAGAAAAAACAAAAAAAGAGTTTCAGACTGGGTATAAAGAACAGTTTTTGTCATGAAGGTGACCAAGCAGTGGAATAGGCTGCCCCGAGAGGTTTTGCCATCCTCCTCCTTTGAGGTTTTCAAGACCAGATCAAATAGAGCTCTGAGCAACCTGGTTTGTTCTCATAGCTGACCCTGAGTTGAGCAGAAGTTTGAACTAGAGACCTTGTGAGGTCCCTTCCAATGTGATTTACCCCATGATCTGCCAAAAATACCCCAGAGATAATTATAGAAAAACAATCCATGCATAGGAAAGATCAATGAATAACTCAGTCAAAAGGGAGAAGGCATGTATAAAACAGAGAGGAAAGCCTTACATGTCACTCTTTCAGATGCACATGGAGACATATTAACTTTGCTTTTGCGATGTATAAAAGTTTCTGTTTGGAGATGAAATGCTACCATACATGTGAAGAAACAACAATTAAAATACTTTCTCATCAAAATTGTCCCACTACAATACCTTCCTTACAAAGTAGTGTGTTTGTGATGAATATCATTTTCACCAAGATCATTTTTACTTCTTTCAGAAGAGAGTAGCATTTATTTACTTTATTTCAGGGAAAACTGTCTAAGCCAAATAAACAGTAGAAGTCTTCACACTATGTCATCAAGGAGTAAAATCTAGAAAAACTCAGCCCTTTTCACTCCTTAGAAGTTTAGCAGCTGTTCTCCATCCTTACAATATTCACCAGCTTCCTTTTTCTCCTTTTATCTCTTTCAGTCAGTGGGTAAAAGGCAAGTTGCACATTGTTGTCCCATGATTCATCCTGAATGCAAAACTACACTTTTAGTATGACATGTGGTGTTAATCACCATCTTCCTGTCACTTGATGTCAGAGCTGGCAGTTTTCTAGCATCTTCACTGGGTGGCCATGTGTACACATCATTTCCCATTTCTTTGCTGCATCCAAGTCTGGGCAGCAAATGCAACTAAACCCATCTCTTTCAAGAGGGTTTTGCTTTTCTTTTTTACATATTCAGAACCTGCCTCATGTTTAGACAGTGTTAGATTAAGCTACTCTCAATCCCAATGGATACAAATCAACACAATTTTTAATACACGGGGTTTTAGTTTGTTTTTCTTCATCCATGCCAGTGTACTCCTCTAAGCTATTTATTTATATGAGGGGAAAGCCAAGTACATTTTTCCACCCCCTGCCAATAAGCTGATTGTTCTTTGGCTCAAGATGCTCAATATATTCCAGACTAGAGCAGGGAAGTTTCTTGTCCTCAACAGCTTGGCAATGTTCTGATATGTTAAACAGATGCTTGTGCTTTATACCCAATTCATAACTACTTGTCACTGGAGGACTTAAAGATCTTGTACATTAGCTCTTCTTGACTTCCAGGGGCCAAGATGTGCATTAAAACACCTCATTTGTTTCTCCTCTGTGGTTGCTGTGTGCTAATTCTATTGGAAAATTTTGTTTAGCTCAGGTTGCAGCATTAGGATTTGCATATGATTCTTGGAGCAGGTCTTCCCAGCACAAGAGCACTGCTGAACTCCTTGTGCACCACGTGTCAGGTCTCACCAGGAAGCAAACTCAAGGAGAGCTGTGAAAACTGCTAGCAAGTAACAGCAATCTATAATGAATTCATAAAGGAAATGCTCAGTCTCACAAAAGCGTTTAGTTCTTGGACAACAGTCTGTGACATGAACAGCTCCAAATTCCCCTTTGTAATTCCACAGCTAAAGTAGATCAGTCTCCCTGTAGCACCAAGGGTAAATGGAAGATCTTTTTCAACTTCATAAATACTTTAATAAAATAAACCCTAAGTTTTAGCAGTATGTGATGTTGGGAATTCTCTTTTTGCCATCCATTCACTCATTCCCTAATGACACAACTTCCCACCCACCTCACTGCACCCTCCACATCCACACCACACATTTTCATCAATTTACACACTATTCACTCAAAACAAACAATAAATAAAATAGATAACCCACAGTAGAATATTTCAGCCTAGAAAGTGATACATATACACAACACAGAGCAATATGAGCATGGAAGAGCTTTGCATAAACACTAATGCACAGCTACTGTGAGTAAAGCATCCAGCATAACACACAAGAGAAAGGATGTTTTCATTATGGGGGAGAGGTCATAATCCCAGTTGTTACAAAGTTACCTCCTATAGAGAAGCTTACTTGGGAAATTTAGATTGTGGGTATTGTTGATAATGAAGGAGCAGAGAAAAAAGATAATGTGAAGGAGAAGGAGGAGCAAAAGGAAGGCACTAGTAAAAGACAGTATTGCACAGCCAGAAGAAACAGAACATAAGCATTATTTGAATAGCATAAAAGATGTATACTTGGTAGTAAAAATTCACTACCTTCTAACAAAATACCTTTAGCTAAACATAAATATGATTCTGTATAAATTTTTTTAAGCTTACTTATAATGTTGCATAGTATTCTTCCTAGTAATAAAAACTGTAATTTTAATAAGAACCAGAGGGAAAGAGTAGTCTCACATAAATGTGGAATTTTTTTCTGTGCTTTCACACTAAACCTACTCAGCAAAATGAACCACAGAAGGTCAATGTACAAAGGAAAGAATAATTAAGGTCAAAAATTTTATTTATAATACCCAATGAAAACACATCTTCACAAGTAATAGAAAAATATTGACTGTTCTGGAAATATAATTGCATTCAATGGCACCCAGACAAAAGTTATAGCAGGAACCCAAATAATACTCAAGGACATAAAGCACTGATGCACAAAACAAAATTTTATCAGACAAGTATCTTGTCGCTTTAGTACTGAACAACATAGGTTATGAAGTAAAATGCTTGCCAGCAATATTTGTGGTTTGAAACTGAAGCATAATTTGCACTGAGGTTCCTGTACCACAACAATCTGCCCAGTTTCTGTGAGGGTTTGTGTGTGAGATTGTTTCTGTAGGCAGCACGGGAAGAACACGTAACGTGGATTCCATCCACACCTCTGAAGGGCTGATGGCTTGGAAGGAGGCCGGGAGAGCAGGGCAGGAGGCAGGAATTGATGTAACCTTGGATCACCTGCTGTGTGTACTAACGAACACCTCTGCTCTGAGCAGTTTTACAAGCATTCAATTGTTAAGAAAAAAAAAAAAAATTCTCCAAATATTTTTTGGAACTGTCAGTAGGTAGGCAGTATATTTTATTGGGAAACTAAGGAGATTAGGATTGCACCACTTGGCTTAGATGTAGATGGTATGATCAAGGGATGGTTGTACATGCATCTGTAAAACCTTAAGCAACAGGAAGAATAAGGTCATTGGTGCTATTTCTCTGTGTAAAACACAAGCAGAGTACAGCAGATAAAATGATTAGTTAATGACTTAAAAAGAGGTTTCTCATTCAACCTGTCAAGACACTAGAATTCACTGACCCAAGATGGGGCAATCAGGAGGGAAAAGAATTTTAAATTGGAGACCACACTTTGCACATTTGTTACCTTCTCCACCCTGGCCTTACCGAAAAAGTAGAAAAAAATTATTTGTAAAGAAAGATGCAAAAGCCCTGTTACTGCTGCATAAACAATTCCATTTTGAAATCCCATACACAATTTTTATTGCTCAGCTATGTGCCACAAACCAGCCTGTCATGTTCCTTTTGTGTTTACATTCTAACCAGAAGCCTTAACATCCATGCACATGCTGTAACACAAAACTTTCTAAGAAATGTTGGTTTACTGGAGATGTGTTAGCCTTGTGACAAAAACTTTGAACACGTAACTCTGCTGTCCAATAGGCCTGTGAAAAGCCCCTGCCAGCTTTTCATTACTGCTGTTTTAATGTCTTTCCATAAAAGCATGATCTCCTGTTTTACAGTTATCAAATGAGTTAGGAAAAAAAGTAAAAATCTTGTTCATACACATTGATCTCTATATTTCAGCAGGCACCATGTCCCAACAAAACACATTTGCCAAGGAATTGTATTCATTATGTTTTTTAGGGGTTTCATTCATATGACACTTCCTTTAAAATACGTCTGCATACAGTTGTACATTGAAAAAACGTATTATATACATTTACAGAGAAGTAGCAAACTAATTATTAAATCCAAAACCAAAGGGCCTACATCAGATTTTGTATACCAATGGCTTCAAACGTGCACATTTGCTGTTCCAACAGCATTATTTATGATGTCAGAAATGGCTGCATGAATTCAGGACCCCAAAACTTGCATTAGCACTTGAACTTAGTCACAATTAAATTGGGAAAGTGAATCATGCACCATGTTTCCAACAGTTGATGCCATTCTGGAAATCTAAACTACACAGGAGTTCCACATTTATTCAGCTCTCTAATTTACCTGCCTCTGCCTGCAACTAAACCATACCTTGCTTTCACTTATCCCACTTTCAACGTAGCCAGGGCAAAATTACCTCAGCATTAAGAAGCAGAAAACCGATTCCCACATTCAAGGAAATTGTGATTTGGAAAGATAATGAGTCAAGGGTATCCTGGTTATCAAAATCCCAGAATAATCTCACAGCCATAGGCCACAACTAGATCAGGCAGTGTCCTGGTTGGATTGCAGTTTGGTTACCTCTGGCTTTTCCCTTTCCCAGTTCTGTCTAAATTGGATCCTTCCCCAGGTACAGCCACACTTGTTTTTTAAGCTGTCCTTGACCCCTCTTTGCTGCCAATTGCTTCCTAACCTATGTCAAGCCCTGTAATTTCCCACCAATACTGACTTCACCTGGTACTCGACCAGAAGCAGCAATACTGGGAGTGCTGACCCATGAAGAACACCATAAGGCTGCAGATGTTCCTCGGTGCCATGATGTCCAACCCACCTCACAGTGAGCCACATGCCATGGCAATTAAAAGCTGGATACCATCCAGAGGCTAGTGTATAGCATACTTCCAAAAGTCCTCAATAGGTAGAGATACTGTAATTTTATCAATTATTAACTTCAGGAAAAAAGATTTAATGAGATTTACAGCAACAGAAACAAATATAAACTAGGATGTGCATTTCCAGAGAGAATTATGGGTCATCCCCACATAAACATTGTTGGTCTCATTCATATTTAGATATTCTCTAATGAACTATAGTGCAGTAAACATTCATAAAGATGTATTTATTTTCACTCATCTTTTACTCATTGAATATTATTTTTTTTTGTCAGTAAGAAAGCTTAAAAAAAATTATCAGCACCAGTACGAACATTTATGCTTCATTGCACAAACATTTGTGCTAAACAAACCTCAAAGGGGTTTGTCTTTTTACCAGAGCAATCTCATTAAAAAATTTAAATGCATATTCAAAGGAAAACTTTCCCTAGTATTTCTCCCTAGCTCTGGGAGCACAGAAGATACGTTATCCACAACTTCCAGTCAAGCATTTTTATGGCCATCAAAGTGAAAAATATTGTGAAGTGGAAGATCCTGTACAACAGCTCACAGACCTGACAAAAGTGCAATATACTAGCCAAACTGTTTTTATTCTTGCAAAAGTCAAGACAGATCTTCGTTACATGCTCTAGAGAAAATATCCTTACTGATTATCAGTACATCCCCTTGAAGATTAAAATTACCGAATGTTTTTGCATTACAGAACATTTTTACCTTCAACACCTTCAATAGATATCATCAAAAAGGATGTGCTTACAAAGAGAGACAACATTTTTTTCTCTCTAGAGACAGGAAACATGCAGCAAATCTATAGAGGGCATTTGCATTTCACATCATTAGCTAACTGTGCCCATCCTTCATTGCACACCAACATTCAAGGCAGGCTTTTAATGCTATTCTGGGTTATGTGTTTGGACACAGCCAAAAGAAACATGACCATGATGTTTGGACTATTTTGATTGTACTTCTTATTTCACCTCTATTCATTGCATAAACTTTATAGCAAGAGGAGCCTTCAGATGAAATTATCACCTAGATTGTCTCAGTTAGTAACTGAACTTTGACCTCTTTTACTGATTTCAGTACAAAGTGACTCTTCAAAACTAAAAGTTATTTGTTTAAGGAAACATAAGACAAGAGGCAAAGGGTAAGAAAGAAGTGCATAGGACCTATAGGCAAGTTCTTCTTGCAAGTTTTGGGAGGCCCACTTGTTCTAAGTACCTCCCATAATTGGGAACAGATGAAATGGCTGTCCATAAGCCTTTGTCTTAACCTGATTTAATCAGTGTGCATTCCTCTGAGCTCACAAGCACTGTTTCCGTCTTTGCAAAGTTTCTTTGTCTGGTCTGGGAATTTGGAGCCTGTCCAATCTGATTAGTTCATCAATAAAGGTATAGAGAACAAAAGTACTCTTCTACAAAAGAGTTTGCTATTCATTCAGCAGCTTCATTTATGTTACTATCCTTGACACCTTCATGCAGGTCTCCCTTAGGACTGATTTACTGTTCTTACTTCTGGGAGTATGAAAAAGAAATAAAATCAGGCATGCACCAGTAATATCAATCAGAAATAAACACAACATGTCCCAGTATGGCCATAAGCTACTCAGAAAAGACATGGGCAAGGATGACTGAGTATTGTACTGCCAATTTTCTAAAGAAGGAACATCCCATTGCAGTCACCCACTGGCCTTCTGGCCCTCTGGAGTCAACGCCCTGCCACTGCCATTGCTCTGTGACACAGGGCAAAGGCACAGGCACAGAGGAGATAACTGCAGTTACAATATGAGCTGCTCAGACACTGTGGGAACAGAAACCAGGTGATTGTCCTAGGCAGAGGCATTTGCTTGGACAGAAAATAATATCTTCCCTACTACACAGTAGGATCCATTAAAGGGAATATTAATTAAATATAAAAATAATTAATCTCCCTTTGGACTAAAAGACAGATTTAATAATTTAGTAAGGGGCATAAGTCTCCCTTGAAAGAAAAAAATGGCAGAGCATCAACTTTCCAACGTTAACACTGAAATTTGGCTATGCAAAACTCACACTACAATCTAAAACTGCAGTAATAAGAATAAAGAACAGTCTTGCAGAGCTTTTTGGATCACAATTCACATGTGCAGATGAGGTCATGCCAGCCCTATGGCTCATGGCAAGAGCATGACAGTAACCAAGACAACAGCACCAATGCTTCCTATGAATTCCCCATGTCAGAGTATAGAGCACATGGTGACCAGAGCATTCTTTCCTTCAGATAAAGCCCAGTCATCCATCTTAACACAAGATCTCATTAAGGCTAAAGCTTGTCTCAGGTAATCAACATTAATTTTTGCTTTATCAAGCCCAGTTTTAGTCAGCTGGTGCATAGCTAGGGGCTCTAATGGGGAGCAAAGGACCCATAGGTTGTACCTCAACACTCAACAGAATCAAATTTAAATTTCCTCGTGGGAAGCTGCACAGGGTAGAAACATTTCTGTGAGAATGGGCCCTACAAGTATATTGCCCTGCCACTGATTCTCTTCTGCTGCATCACTTTGTATTAACAGAGCACTTAAACATAAACACTTGTTCCTCTTTATTTCTCCTAGACCCAAATGAAGTTAAGTGCTCCAAGTTTGTGGATTAGCCTTGCGTTTGAAATTGGATGCCTTCTTTCCAGGAAAGGATGAAAAACTCTTTCATATTAACCATTCTTGAACTCTAGCAACTCCAGCAGAACCTGAATAAATTTCTGAAACTTGAAATAATTTTCATTTTATTCCGTGCACCTCTGCTCTTAGTGCTTTCTAGGCAGTTGAACGTTTATTTGTACAAAACCTTCTGAGTTATGCTTGTCGTTATTTTCAGGTTCATGGCTGTTTTAGTTTCCCTGACAGCATCAGAATGAGTTTATTCTTCACATTCCTTTGTTTTCCCATTAATAAATTTCTCAGGTCATGTAAGTTCATTTCAAAGAGGTGTCTTCTTTTGCTAAGTGCCATAACATGTCAGTCATCCAGACACGTGATGGTCTTCAGCTTCCTAATTCTCCTTGGACTGTCTCAGGACACACCTTCCCCTGGCACTAACCCACAGTCTCAATCCAAAGCTTTCTGAAGCCTTTTTTCTTTACAGCATCCTTTAGATGAGCTGTATTTTCTAACCTGCAGTTCTTGGTACAAAAAATTATATTCAAGAAAACACGTTCCTGTCTATTCTGGTAACCAGTCATTATCAAATGCAAACTAGTTCTTCCCTTTTGAAGACAGAAGTACTATCTAGAGTCACAATAAAAATCATTTTAATAATTTTCTTTTTAAATATTATTGCTGTTATCTCTTACATAACAAGCTCTGAATTCAGAACTTTTTTTAAGCAGAAGGGCTGGGCTGCAAAATCCACCCACCCAAAACTTGCCACAGGTATGTGCACTAAAAAGGCACCATAAATTTAGGACTCATTTCTTACTAGGAATTCTGTATTTTATCAAGTCACTGTGATAGTGCAGACAGAAAAAAACCACCAGACTTGAATTTCTTCTATAAAATCAGTTCCCTTTATACTGATGAAATTTCTCTATCTATAGCTAATTATTTCATAATACAAAATCTCACAACTGAACTTACAAGTTTTTTGTGAGAATCCATGTTTTTCCATGTGCTAAGCTACTTGAGCGATTTTTGGCCTATGTTTTTGAGAACTTCTCAAATTTCTCAAAAATGTCTACATTCTCACAGTAGGTTTTACGGAAAAAATCTTATTAACATTTTATAATGTGATGAAGGGAGACAAATTTGAAGTTAACTAAGAGACAGGGCATCCTCTGGGCAACAATAACAACAGTTATTGTTGCCATTATAACTGCAGGGCTGTACTTTTTAGCTCCTTTTATTTAAAGATCAAATAAACTTCTAAATAAAAAAAGTTATGGCATGAGCATTGCAAGCCTGCAAGCTATTAGATAATTGTATCTTTGCACTTTCTGCCCTAATGGTGGATTTAGAGAGATGTTACTAATTCATAAACAATCACAGAAGTTGATTGATGTTGAAGCAGAAATGGAGTGGAGTTTTTCTTATTTATCCAAGCAAGCTGTTGCTCATTTTAATTTTATAGTTTTCCCCGTACTCTTCTGCTGCATTGTGATTAAATTAAAAGGCCCAACAGGCAGACAAAATATGAGAAATTACTGCACTGATATAACCTATTCTGGGAATTGAAAAAGTCTAAGACTTTCTTAGCATGCTGCCAGCTTTCCCTAGAAAATCATCCACAATTCCTTTGGATAATGACAATTAACATATCAAATACTCAAGAGTGGTGGGAAAATGTTTATAACAGGTCAAATTCATATCCTCTTCCACAGCCATTAAAAAAAATAATTATACTTAGAAACAATTCAAAACTATTTTGTTAAATGTATATTTTGTTGTTACTATTTATCAAATTTATCAAAGACTCCTGGGTTTAAATGTGTGATTTTCAGCCTGTCCACAACTTCATCCATATATGTGAAAGACTATAGAAATAGCAAAAAGTCAGAAAGGATGTGAAGAAACTCAACTTTTACAAGTTAAATATGTAAGGAATTCTCTAAGAAAACAAATTTTTCTAATATGCATTAAACATCTTCGGGAATCAACTGTCCCCTCCTCTCTCTTTTTAACACACTCTTCCATAATATATCTAAATTGTACAATTTCTAACCTATGGCAAGTTAACTACCTTATGCTGTTGATTAAGTCTGCATGCACGTTCTTTTATTATGATCTTGTAAAAGTTCCAAAGTTGTCAGCCATTTAAGTAAGCTAAATTAAATGAAAGTACATGGAAATAAACAGCCTGCCTCCACAGACATATTTTAAGGATACTCAAGCTATTAACAAATTTGCAAATATTTTAAACTAACAAGGGCACATGTGTTTTAGTCATTAATAGAATTCTCTTTCTTTTCTTGCATTATAGATGAAATCATTAGACACTTAACTTTCAGACTGAATTTCCTTCTGCTTATTGCTTAAACTGAGCCTTTCGAGTTACTGCTAAAAGGGTCCACTAGCAATCCTTGATACTGCCAGCCTTATTTTAGATTTCATAATGGAAAGTTCTAATTTTTAGATTCTGAAATGTAGAGATGCACCAAATACAAGATCTTTTCTATGCACAGGTTCAAAATGTGATTTATTAGCACCTGCGTAAAAAGACTGCACATATGGGCAATTATAAATAAAACTATTTTATATTTACATATATTTTACATGCACCTAGTCTTCACTTGGCAAGTGGTGTACTAAGAAATCTGTGCTTAATATTTTACCTGCATAACACCCAATTTACTGCCACTGCACCATGTGGCACTAGCTAGATGCAGGCTTTCTCCAGATCAAGCACTGGCCATCAGTGCCAGCAGTCATAACTACAGTTAACACAAATGTGTTTCCTGTCACTGTAACTACTATAAATTCACTATTTCTCTTTTACCTGAAGCACTGAACAGATTGCAGGGAGAGGGCACTAAGCAGTCTCTGAAGGCAGCCAACAGCCAGCACAGCGTGTCAGCCCCAGCAGTAAATCATCACTCCCACCTCGTGTGTGCCCCCAGCCACAATCCTGTCTGTCAAGTACAGCTGGGACCTTAAACAGTCCCACACAGTGACTGTACAGGGTTTTCTCAAGAGACCATTTGAGACAATCTGAGCTGGATTTGTGAGAGCAACATCACAGAACCTAAAGATGCCAGAGAGCCAAGCTCAGCACCCCTCATTCCTCCAGGCAGTGGATTCTGCAGAGCTGTGCTGGTTCCTTCCACCCCTTCCTTTGCAGACCCCACGCTGTAAAGATGTCTCTGTGCAAAAAGCTCCCAAGACTTTAAAGACCCCCCCACATACTCCTCACTGTCCCCTATTTTCCAAAAAAAAGAAGGGAAACACACATTTCACCCAGTGATGAGTTCCCTGCTAAAGCAGTGGTAAAGGGGAATTAAAGAACTGCACATGGTTTCTTAATTGTATCATTAGTGTGCAAAGTCTGACTCAGAATATTCTCTGCTTCTGAGACAACACATTCAGCAATACACCTGTTGGAATAGTTTCAAAACCTCTTTGCTTTAGTCTTATTTTCCCACAGATAGCACAGGCATGTCAGGTGGTTTGAAGTCTGGGACAGCTACAGCTCACTTCAGTGATCCCAGTACACCATTACACAGGTTAATTGCTGGGACTGAGATTTTGGCAGTAGCAAGTAGAACTTTTAACACAAATTTTCCAGTAAAAAACCTAATTTTACAATGGTTGTGGTTTAACCCCAGCTGGCAGCCAAGCTCCAGAGCCCCCGGCTCACTCCCCCACCAGTGGGATCAGGGAGGGAATCAAAAGGGTAAAAGCCAGTGGTTTGAGAGAAAGACAGATAAAGACAGTGCCTTCATTTCTGAGAGTAATAGAAGCTGCACACACAAGCAAAGCAAAACAGGGAATTATTTCACTGCTTCCCATGGGCAGGCAGGTTCACTGCAGCCATCTCCAGGACAGCAGGGCCCCATCATGCAAAACAGATGCTTGGGAAGACAAATGCCATCACTTAAAATGTCCCCTCCTTCTTCCCCTCAATTTATCTACAGAGCATGATGTCAAATGGTTTGGAATTTCCCTCTGGTCAGTTGGGGTCTCCTGTCCCAGAGGTGTCTCCTCCCACCCTCCCGTGCACTCCCAACTTCCTCACCAGTGCTGTCAGTAAAAAATGTAGAAAAGCCTCGGTTCTGTGCAAGGTCTGCTCTGCAATAACAAAAACATCTCTCTATTATCATCACTGTGTTCAGTACAAATCCAAAACACAGCCCCATACCAGTCACTGTGAAGTAAATTAACTCTACCCCAGCCAAAACCAGGAGAACAACATAGCTTGAAGTCCTCAAAAGTCCTTGAACCCATAATAATTATTTTATTCAATAATTTAGCAATTATTTTGCAGGTCTATATGTAATTTTTCCTGCATAGCAACCTTCTGAATCAATATATGCCATTAGAGTGTCAAAAATAGTTTAAGGATCAATGAGCTATAACACTCACATTGCTGCAAAATCTTTATTTTCAAGTCAACTGTAAGCTGAGCCTTTGCTTTACTTCTTTTATTTCTTTTCCTTCTACCCTAGGCCTTCCTCTGGTATGCATTCACTCATGGTCCCCAACACACAGGAGTTGCTATGACAGAAATAATAGATGAAGTTGATAATCATTTGCTCTTCTCTGCTTCAGAGCAATTTACATCTTCCCCTAGCTTTTTCAAAAATGCCATTATTTGAAAAGCCACCTTGCTTCCAAGCTCAGACCTTATTCAACAGTCTGTACCTTAAAAAGGATTAAAAAAAAAAAGGGTCTTTAACACCAAGTGCTTCTGTTATTGCAGATGTTTTTAACAGGGCTGACAGAGCTACCTGCTCATTGCCACAGGCTCTGCCTTTCTGAGGAACGCTGTGCACTGCTGCAAGACATGAATAGGAGTTGTGGAGGAGAATATTGCCATGGAAATACTTATAAATGCCTTCATTTCTGAGTCAGACTACCACAGGGAGTTTCTGGCTTGCTGGGAATGACTCAAATGTTTACTGCCCAGTTGCAAATTATATCCCAGTTATGTCTGGATTCTGAAAATATCCCCCTTTCTCATAATTTTCTCTCAAGTTGAGCTCTACAGCTCCTCTTCATGAAGCTAATGTGTTTATTGGTTTTGCTTTTCTGTTCTCTTCTCTAAACACATCCAATGGAAGTCACAGCTCCAAATATAGATTGTTAGACTAAAAGCCTTTGCCCAAGCACCTGTTCATACTAGCAGGTATCTAACCAAAGAGCAGATTTCTCAGAAATGTTCCCTTTTTCTCAGCTCCAACATGGACATTTATAATCAGACCTTCACAAGAATCTATCATCCACTAAATATATATACCAACTGCAGGGCAAAGGTGTACAGCTCCACTTACTTCCATCAGCCCTTCAATGTAAATTCATCCTATTTGAGAGTTATTTGTGCTTCTGGGCAGAAAGATTCTCCAAAACTAATGCAACACTTCTTGTATTTCCTCACCTTATACACTGCCAATTTCTTGGTCTTTCTGAATGGTCAAGGCTCAGTGGGCACTAAGTATTAAATTTTAGTCTTATCCCATCTTTGTTTTCCAGTCTGTGCAGTCTAGAACTCCCAAGAGCTGTTCCATGTTCAAAATGCAATATCCATCAAAATACCTTTGAATACTTTAACCCTATCTAACTAAGTGCTTTGACTAGCAAATGCAACAGAGGTCAGTACCTTACTCTTAGCCTTTCCAAATATTTTGTCCTTATCAGCATGGTTTCATGGGTTTGGTTTTTTTAAGTACAGTGTAGATCTCTTCACTTTTTAAGGCAGACAACTGGCAAATAACCTTTTATATAATGAAGCAAGAATGGCAATACACAGGCTAATTGTGTGCAGACAGTAATGTGTTGCAGTACAAATTTGCAAATGAACTCTGGCTGTCAAGAAATAATCAGAACTACATTATGAATTGCTAAGCAGAACCTACTCAGTTTCTCCCTTGGACAAGCTCTAGTAAGTTACACAACTTGTTATAAGTTCACTAAGCAACAAAAATGTGCCAAGCCAAAGCACAGCGGTCACCTCTCCAAGATCATTGCAGAAACCCTGCATCTCAATTTATCTCTGCACACTTCACTTCAACTTACATTCCCTGGATGCTATCAAAGCAATTGTAATTGGAAGCACAATAGATGTCACTAGGAAAGGCAGAGCTGCATGTTATTGATCCACCCATGCCTTTGTCCTCTCCCTTCACCACCAACCTGTCCCCTTCTCCTGGGACGCTCTTGGTGATAAAATACTTGTTCACTTAATTACTTTCATTAATGATGAACCTCAAGCTTCAAAACATGTAACAAAGACAAGACACTAATCAGGTATTGAATTGTCTTTATCAGATTAAGTTCAGTTAATCCATAATTGTTTCCATTTAATTATTTCGGAGAGTACATCTTTTCTTGTTAGATAGCATTACCATCCAATGAAAACAGTAATCTTTTAGCCCCAGTACAGTCAGCCAATTTTATGATGACATCTCTAGGAGATGTGTAGAAGACATAAAACTGAAATATTTTCAAGCCAACTCAGAGGGGCAACAAGATTACAGTTTTCTCAATAAACCTGAATCTCCTTCTGATATAAGGGGAAAAGTACAGGTATAAGGGAAACAAATTATTCCTTCAAAATTTAGTAATGCATTATCTGTCTTATTAATTATTTAGTACTTACTATAATTTCTGACCTCTGTAGCACCATATCAAACCTTGTTGGCCTTAACCATACTGCTAAAGTGTGAACCCCTGATGTGCAGATTTCACTGCTGTGAAGCTGGTGTCTCCCTTCCCTTCCTGTACAGTGTTGCCAAGTTACCTCTGGTACACATGCCCCTTATAGCACTTTTAATACAACCAAAATACTGAGACTTTCAGAAGCAAGGGTACTCAGGTTCCAGCAAAAAAAAAAATCATTCTAAACAGCAGCATAGCCTTGTAACAATGAATACAAAGTGTCATCCATGAGGAGTAGAAACACTCCCACTCAGTTCCTAAGGTCAGAAATCTATTTCCTCTAATACTTAGCTTCTCTCAGAATTCCCACTACTTCACAGATGATGTTTTCCTCTGAAGGGTAATTCACTGCTAAACTGCTCCCAGTAAAAAGCATAGGCCAGACCAGACCAGCCTATCCATTTTTCAAACCTACACTGTCCTCCACGTGCATCCTTTAAGCCTTGCACAGGTTATGCCTTGTGTCCTGAGGCATAAAACACGTACCCTTAAAAACAGTGACAAGATCAGCACTCTGGCAAGCCTAGAGCTCTCCCATTCTAAACACTTCGAAATAAAATAAAATTGTGGTGATAATAAAGTCAGAAACACCACAGAACAGTCACTAGGAAAGCTAGATTGGTTTAAAGCCCTCAGTCCAAGGGACTGGATCTAAGCAGTGTGTGGAAGAGCCTCCTGTCCCATCTGGCTACAAGGTCATTCCTTGGAAGAGTGTCACTTCTCAGGAGGGATGTGGTTTTGTTCCTGCATCTGCTTGGTCCTGTCCTTCACTTGAGGTTTTCTGTCTTACAGTAGCAGAGGAATTATGATCTGACTATGAAGAAGGAATTAGATTAATGGTTCTTCACCATACACACATTTATGAATCAGCTTCAAGTCTGTCACCTGTTTTCCCATTTTTCCCGTCAAGTACACAGCATCAACCCTTAAAAAACACCAGCTTTATAAGACTCTAAACAACTGATACACAATTAATAATCTTGTGCTTATATTAAGGAATTTCCTTCATTCTGACATGAAAATAAATATCCTTTGTTTCTTCCTGTCACTTTGGAGGAGTAGTTCATAGTACTACATAAAACTATTACGTATAATCAAAATCTTAAGAGGAAAAGAGTAATCCCCCTTTAAAACCAACAGATCCATCTTTCTGATATAATAGTCTCTACAAGACTAGGAAATAAGTCCCTTTGTATAAGAGTAGGGACCTAAATTACAATGGGGAGAGTTAACAAGAAAAAAAAACTTGTCATGATCGATCGCAAAACAGTTTTCATAATTAAAGATGAAAACACAAGGTATCAGTGAGGAAGACCCTGAAGCTCTTGGAATGATGTCAGTATTTAAAAGTCTCCATTATCTTTTTTCTCTGGTAGAAGAGCAACCCAGGTAACTGAGGGCTCTGATAGGAAGAAGTTGCTGCCCGTGACAACCCCTGTGAACAGCATTGGTCTCTGTGAGTGCTCTCAGCTCCAGTAACACCACCCAGAGGAGAGAAACCACTAGCAAAAACAAAGTCAGTTTAACTTGAAGTTCTTAATTTTCCTTGGATTAAGAACAAAGACATGACCAACTATCAGGCATCAGCTGACTCCAGGCCTTTATTTGCACGTCTGCACTTTATCCCACTGAATTACATAGATGGGAAGCCTCCCAATTAATAAATATGATAGAAGCAAAAGGGCTTCCCTAGAGAAAAAAAAAGGTTAATCAGTAGAAAATGCAGCATGGTTCCTACCACAGACTCATTTAAATATGGTATGTGCAGTGCAGTGAAATGAGGCAGATTGGACTTTGATTCCCTACATTGTATTTTTCTTCTTATTAAATGTTTTAGCTGTTCCTATCATAGAAATAATTCTCTTTTCAGAGGCTGCCCTACTTTAGGCATAATAAGCATATGTGGCCCTCTTGAAAACCAACACCACTTCCTTTACCTAAATTTGTTGCTATAAACCAACATATCAAACACTGGCTGAAATTTTTTATGAGTTAGTCTTCTGGTGTTTATTTGTACATTATCCTTTCACCTATCCTGTTTTATAGTCATACTGGCAATAATTAATGCACCTTTTTGGCCTGGAAACAATAGTGATTCACTAGAGTTCATAAAATACAGCAAAAAAAATCACCTCTCATCCACAAATATTTTAGAAACCTTAACGGATATTTTAATGGAAACAAAAAGATAAGGTTTGTCAGCAGCAGACACGGCAGAGGATGTGTGTTAAAAAGGTTGCCTACAACAATCTGAGTAAAGCTCCAGAGAGTTAAAAGACCAAACAAAACCAGCTCCATACAAAAAAAATACCCCTCTAAGAATTTGCTTATAATAAATATAGGCAGCAAATCAAAAACTGAAAAAAGGATACAAATTAATTTTGTGTCTCACGACCAAAGCTGCAGGGAGCAGTTTACCAGAAATTCAAAGTCTGGTGAATAAGCCCCTAAAGGCTCACTTGGAAAAGCTTGAAAACTGACTGGCATTTTCCCATCAGGCATGGGATGAAAAGCAAACCTGAGAGCTGCCAATATTTATCTCTCTGCATTTGGAGTCTGTGGTTTTATCTGCAGAGGAAACCAGCTGGGGAGGGGAGAGGCAGAAAGGCTTTATGAAACCAGAACAAACACTTCACAGTTCCATTTTTTTCCCCTCACAGAGATTTCCCTGCTGACATTAATTAAAATTTCTTTAAGGTTATGCACTTGGAGAGTTTGGGAAATTTTTTTTTTTCTTAAATAGCTTATTCACCATGTCACAGATTTTTTTCTGCACAGTGCTTTAAATGCTGCAGGATCCGGCACCAGCTCCATCACCTTCAGAGTGTGCTTCCACAAAGGAAAGGCTCTAACACACCAGCTGTAGCACATCCTGCTGGGATCAGTTGAATCAGAATATCACAGACATTCTTCACACCCAGCACCATTACAAGAATAGTGCTTGCAGGTATAACCCTATATCCCTCACTCAACTCACACCACGGCAGCCTCTCCTCACAGACAGTCCTCTCCACGAGCCACTCCCCACTGACCCTGTGTGCACCACAGCTGGCAACCCTAGCAAGGCCTCCTTTTCTACATTCCATGCACGAAATATTTCTGTTTATACAACAGAATTGATACTGATTTAAAAAAAAAAAAAGTGAACTCTCACCATAGATGGCAGTTTGCTGTCTGCCTGCTTGGTGGGATTTGTGGTTACAAAAACGAGATGACTCTGGGTGTGTGCTAACCACCAACAGTTTAGACTGGTAACAGGAGCACCTTGAACAGATCATGAGCCAAGGCATGTTTGGAATAAATATTTTAAAAAAACAACAACAACAAA